>AFRA01000223.1:0-40150 GCA_000223055.1 Claviceps fusiformis PRL 1980
GTGCATATTCCGGTAGTTTTTTTTTTTTTTTTTTTTTTTTTTATTTTTTTTTTTTTTTTTAAAAAGGGAGGGGGTGGGGGGGACAGAAAACGGTATTTCATCAGCAAAAGTCGTTATGCGCGGATCTTCCCCATCTCTGTCAGGTCCAGTGTCATATTCCAAAGACTTCAGTGCGTCGTCGACTTCTCTTATCTCTGAGACAGTTTCTGCTCCACAGCCCGTAGACCCGTGTGGGAGAGAATTGTTTGTTGAACCTTTGAGAATGATTTTGTTGTTCCCGGTTTTTTTTTTTTTTCCTTCTTTCCATCCTATGCGCCTCTCCCCATCAATGGCGTCCAGCGGCATCGACAGCTTTCATCCTCCAGCTTCGCGGTCGGCATCCCGTTCGGGACAGAAGAAGCGGTATCCTGTGGAAGCTGACACCAAGATCAAACCTCGCGGACAGCCGTCCGTGGTGCAGGTGTCTCTATCGGGGGGCCCAAGTCGCGATGCTACCCATCGAAAGCTCAAGTCTCGTCATATCCAGCTCATTGGTATTGGTGGCACCATTGGCACCGCTCTATATGTGCGTACAGCTTGGGTTTTTTGTCTTTTTTTTTTCTTTTCATTTACCCTCTTTCGATGGAAAAAGAAATGGGAAAGAAAGTAAAAAAAAAAAGAGTAAAAAAGAAAAAAAAAAGAAAGAAAAGAAGAAAGAAGAACAACAAGAACAAGACAATGCCTCCCATTTCGCCCTCCATCTTGATCAAAGTTGTTGCTCATCAGACTCGCCATCTCTCTTGCAGGTCCAAATCGGAAAAGGTCTCTTGAACGGCGGCCCCGGAAGCTTGTTCATGGCCTTTGGCATATGGTGCACCTTCATCCTGGCCGTGACGCTGTGCATGGCCGAAATGGTGACCTACCTGCCCATATCCTCGCCCTTTATCCGCTTCGCGGGCCGTTTCGTCGACGACGCATTCGGCTTTGCCGCCGGATGGAATTATTTCGTCCTCGAGGCGGCGCTCGTGCCGTTCGAGATTGTCGCCTGCAACTTCGTTCTGCACTTCTGGACGGAAGCCATCCCGACTGCCGCCGTCATCGTCGTCGTCGGCGCATCGTACGCCTGTCTCAACCTCCTGGCGGTGGAATACTACGGCGAGACCGAGTTCTGGGCCGCCATCGGCAAAGTCTTGCTGATCGTGGGCCTCATCGTCTTTACCTTTGTCGCCATGCTCGGCGGGAACCCCCAGGGAGACAGGTTTGGCTTTCGATTCTGGAGGGAGCCCGGCGCGTTTGCCCCCTTGTATTATCCGGGCTCTCTCGGGCAGTGGCTGGGCTTCTTGCAGTGTCTCATCCAGGCCTCCTTCACGATTGCCGGCCCCGACTACGTGTCCATGGCGGCTGGCGAGGCCGAGAACCCGCGCAAAGCGATGCCGCGCGCCTACAATGCCGTGTTCTATCGCCTCACGGCCTTTTTCGTCCTCGGCGCTCTCTGTGTCGGCATCCTCGTCCCCTACAATGACGCCGAGATGAAGGCCGCGTTCAAAGATTCGGCCCCCGGTGCCGCCAGCTCCCCCTATGTCGTCGCCATGAACAGACTGGGCATCCGCGTGCTGCCGCACATCGTGAACGCCGTGATCCTGACGGCGGCCTTTTCCGCGGGGAACTCGTATGTCTACTGCGCATCGCGCTCCTTGTATGGCCTCGCCCTCGAGCGCAGAGCCCCCAAGTTCCTGACGCGGTGCACCAGCAACGGCGTGCCCGTGTACTGTGTCGGCTGTGTCCTCCTCGTCGCCCTGCTCGCCTTTCTCCAACTATCGCAGAGCGCGTCCGTGGTGCTCAGCTGGCTCGTGTCGCTCGTCACGGCGTCGCAGCTCCTCAACTTTTGCTGCGTCTGCACGTCGTACCTGTGCTTTTACCGAGCCCTTGAGGCGCAGGGCATCCGTCGGGACTCGCTGCCCTACAAGGCGTGGCTGATGCCCTTTGCTGCTTATTATGCTCTGGTTGCTGCTTTCGTCATGGCCTTTGTGGGCGGATACGCCGTCTTTCTTCCCGGACGGTGGAGCATTTCGGATTTTTTATTCTCGTCAGTCCATCAAGCCGCCTTCTGTGAAGATTTCTTTTCCTTTCCTTTCCTTGCTTCTCCCTCATCTCTTCACGCGCGTATGTATACGCTAACGATATACATACGTAGATACACCATGCTTGCCGTCTTTCCCATACTATACCTGGCGTACAAAGTCGTTCGCAAGACCAAGATTCATGAGCCCAAAGACGTAGACCTCCACTCAGACCTAGATGTCATTGAGGAGTACGAAAGGAATTACGTCCCCCAGCCCGCAAGGTATGCCCCTTGTACCACTACGTAGTCCATGACTCCTCCACGTGTACAAATGAGACATCAGTCATGGTTTTTCATTCTCAATGCAGCACTCAAACCGACGCTAAACCCTCTCTCGTAGTAATCGGTTTGAAAGAGCCTTGGATACGTTATTTGGATAGCTCGAAAGGAGGAGATGATGCAAGCAGAACCCATTGCAATTTCTGGCATAGACGTTGTTTTTTTTTTTTTTTTTTTTTTGGTGTTTGTTTTCCTATACGTGTTTTCCTTGTTTATAGTTCCGCTCCGTGAGAAGAGACTGCATGCGGCAATTTTGGCCCAAGGTAGGTAGGTAGTATGAGCAGGTCTCCGACTTGCCTGCTGTCAGACATAAAGATTACCAATTATTTGCACTGTCACGACCAGTTTCTCCGCGTAACAAGCTCGAGCGCTGCCATCCCGCGATGGGACGTGGCGAGTATACTACTGTGAAGAGTCAGAACTCTATTGCTTATCATGTTGAATCCCGGGGCGTGTCCTGCCGACAACTCTGCATGTAACAAGATCCTTATGGCTGCCCGAATGTATCGCCATCATAGAGGCAGGAGTTACTTTTTTCGCAAGCAACTACTCATATTTCAAGATTACAAGCGTCTCCACAGAACGGCCTTTTTATAAAGATGTAAAGCAAGAAGCCACGCTCCGTCTTGGCTTGCCTGCTTTCGCGCACGCTGCTTACGCTCGTGCAGCTGAAGCTCGCGTTGCCTGATAATACACGACGTGAACTTTTCTTCATTTTCGCAGCCCTTCTTCTCTCTTCTTCTCTTCTTTTTTTTTTTTCTTGTATCTTATTTTCTAATTTCTTTTCTTTTCTTTTCTTTTTTTACTTTTTTATTTATTTATTATCTATTTCTTATTTTCTTTTCCTTTAATTTTTTTTATCTATCTTTTCCGCCTTTTTTCCGTTCTTTGTCTTTAATTTCCCTGTTTCTTTTTCCTCTTATCTTTTTTTTTACCCTTCATACTTTATATCTAAACCTTGCAACAACAAAAGAGCATAAATCGCTCGTTCCATTTCCCGACCAAGCGACCATCACTCAAAAAGACAAAGAAGAACAAAAAAACACCAGCCCGGTCTAGGTCTAGTACGTCCAGATCGGATCAGTGAAGCATCTGGTGTCCTGGTCTGGTCGGAGTGGTCTGTTTCTGTGTCTGGTTTGGGTCGTTGGTCGTTGGTTGTGGTGTGTGCCATCCCTTTAACAGAGGAGCCAACTAGATCACGACAGGCGTAGTGAGCCAATTACAGTAAGACATAAAGAAGGAATTTGAGTTTGTGAAAAAGCATCCCTATAGAGAAGTCAACTTTCTTGTACCTGCCACAGAGAAATACAATATATACTACCTATCCTTAGCCAGCTACAGTGACGTATCTTGGAGGTTTCCGGGCCTCAGTGGGGGTCAGTGACCCGGTTGGCGCCTTATGACTGTTAAAGGGATGTGGGCTCTTTCGTCTGTCTGTGGCACCGCCGAGCCGGACGGAGGTGGTGACTCACACTCACCCTTGCACTGGACCCCTGAGCCTGCCGACCCTTTTCCTGTCTTCCGTCTTTTCTTGTCTTTGGAGGGAGATTTGACGACCAGGCATTTGCGAAACCGCATGTCTCGTTTCGTTGGAGACCAGCTCGCCCAGCCATGTCGGTTTCTTCGGTTACCTTCAGTCCGGAAACCACCACCTCCGCCACCCTCCCCTACTTAGCTTGCATGACTCGATTCTGATCTACCAACGACGGTTTTCCGTACATCCTACATCAGCCATTTGGTGAACCCGTTCATCCAGCAATACTTGGCCAGCGTCTGCTCTTCATTCATCCTACACCTCCCTTTTGATTCTTTGTCTCTTCTTCTTCTTTTTTTTCCTTCTTCTATTTTTTTTTTGGTCATCATGGCAGCGATGAAGGACAAGATGGGAGGTCCTTTCAACCGCCCTCACTTCGAATCGCTCCTCAAACGCCGCTTCTTCTTCGCCGAGTCCTTCGAGATCTATCGCACCTCGGCGGCTCACCTGGCCGATAATCGCGGACTCTATGACTACGGCCCGCCCGGCTGTGCGCTTCAGGCAAATATCATCAATGAATGGAGAAACCACTTTGTCATCGAAGAGAACATGATGGAGGTGGACTGTACTGTCATCACACCGGAGACGGTTCTGAAGACGAGCGGCCACGTGGACAAATTTGCTGATTGGATGTGCAAAGACCCTGCAAAGGGCGAATTTCTTCGTGCGGATCATCTCATTGAATCGGTACTCGAGGCGAGGTTGGCAAAAGGCACGCTGACAACGGGCGAGAAGGCCTCCAAGTCGGCAAAACTGGACGAAGAAACAGCCAAAGAATACAGAGAAATCCTTGCCAAGGTACCCCGCCCCAGCGATTCCCAATGACGGCAAAACCCTTCTTGTGAGGAAACTAATGAATTCACATTGGTAGATCGACAACTACGATGGACCTGAGCTTGGAGCTCTGATTAAACAGCATGATATTCGGAACCCGGACGGCAATGGCGAAGTCTTACCTCCTACACCATTTAATCTCATGTTCAAATCCACCATTGGACCGAGTGCAGCTGCCCCAGTATATCTGCGACCGGAGACTGCCCAAGGACAGTTTCTCAATTTCCGCAGACTGCTCGAATTCGGTCAAGGGTCTATGCCATTTGCCTCTGCCTCCATCGGGAAGTCGTACCGCAATGAGATTGCACCGCGGTCTGGACTGCTGCGGGTGAGAGAGTTCCTCATGGCCGAGATCGAGCATTTTGTGGATCCAGACACAAGCAAGAGCCACGACCGTTTCCCCGAAGTGTCAAGTGTCGAGTTGCCCTTCCTTGACAAGGCAACTCAGTTGTCCGGAAAAACCACTACTAGATCGTTGTCCATTGGAGAAGCCGTCAAGACTAAACTTGTCGACAATGAGACCTTGGGCTACTTTCTCGTACGGATATACCATTTCTTGATAAAGATTGGTGTGGATAAAGACAAGGTTCGCTTCAGACAGCATCTTGAGAACGAAATGGCCCATTATGCTTGTGATTGCTGGGATGCGGAACTCTTGACCTCGTATGGATGGATTGAATGTGTTGGCTGCGCAGACCGCAGTGCGTACGATCTCTCGGTCCACTCAAAAGCGACGGGCACCCCGCTCGTGGTAAAAGAACTACGATCCGAGCCCATCGAGATCGAAGAGTGGCAAGTCTCCTTGAACAAGAAGCTCCTTGGCCCCAAATTTAAAAAGGATGCCAAGAAAATCGAGACGGCTGTCGAATCTCTGGATCAAAATGATTTGGAAAAGCTTGCATACGAGCTGTCGGACAAGGCTGTCATCAGCGTGCCGACGGAACAGTTGACAGATGGGAAAACGAGTGTGGAGCTGTCGCAAGAGCTTTGCACGATCAAGAAAGTGACCCGCGTTGAGAACCTGCGCGAGTATACGCCAAATGTTGTCGAGCCATCATTTGGCATTGGACGTATACTTTATAGTTTGTTGGAGCATGTGTACTGGCATCGATCCCAAGATGTCGCTCGAGGTGTAAGCTATAAAGACAGAGGGAAAAGTCGAGACCGTCACAGTCAGATTACTAACATTTCCCAGGTTCTCTCGCTACCCGTTCTCGTCGCACCTACCAAGGTTCTTATTGTTCCCTTGTCCAACCACGCATCTTTCCAGCCAATCGTCAAGAAACTCGCAGGCCGCCTTCGTGCTTTCCGAATCTCGAACAATGTCGATGCTTCCTCGACGTCCATCGGCAAGAGATATGCGAGGAACGACGAACTGGGAACCCCCTTCGGTGTGACGGTTGATTTTGAGACGGTTCAAAATGGATCCGTGACGCTGAGAGAGCGAGATTCCACGGCCCAGGTCCGGGCATCGGAGGAGGACATCGTTGAGGCCATTCGTAGACTGGTTGATGGGAGCGAGACGTGGGCGCAGGTTTCCCAGAGACTGCCTGCTTTTACTGGGCAGAGTACCGACGAGTGATTTGTGTCGGATGAAGTGTTTCTCTCTCTCTCTCTCTCTCTTCTTTTTTTTTGTTTCCTTCTTTCCCCCTCTCAAAGCGTAGTATAAAGCACGCATTGGTGCTATTACTGGGTTGTTCTTTTATACAACGACGTTTGGCTGCCGGCAAAACAGAATTCGGACTAGCGGCCGTGCCTTGGGACCCACCACGCCGCGTTCGCCCCAAAGACCGCCCCTTGAGCCTTTGACCATGACACGTTAGCCTCTTTTTTTTTTTTTTGAGTTATCGAGCATGTTCAAGGGACCAACAGTTGTGGGGCAATTTGAGATTGGAGCACTTCTTCTCCCCCCCCCCCTTTATTTCTTGTGTCATGGAAATTTACCTGGCTGTCGTGCCGGTGCATCCCTCACAAAGTCACAACGCTCCTCACAGCTGCCAGCTGCAGAACAAGGCCCCGGCGCCACCAGACGTATCATTATAATGCAACAAGAAGCTGCGGGTTGCTGAAACGTACAGATCGGGACTTCGATAACACCAGGCGAATCACTACCTGCCAATTTACCACCACCTTGCTTGCTTGTGTCTCCTCGGCCGCCCGCCCATCCCAGAAAGCAAGCCCAGCCAAGCCAATCCAGCCAACATGAGCGGTTTAGACTCTCCTGAAATCTCGGCGGCCTATGCTGATGTGCGCAGCGACAAGAATGCCATCAACTGGATGCTCATCTCGAATGCGGCACCTACCGGCAATAAGCTGGCCCTCAGCAAGACGGGCACGGGTGGCATCTCGGAACTAGCTGCGGCGCTGGACGATGCCGAGGTGCAATATGGCTACGTGCGTCTCGAGTATGCCAACGACAAGGAAAGCACGCGCGTCAAGTTTGTGCTCGTGGTCTGGATCGGCGAAAACACAAAAGTGATGCGCAAGGCCCGCGTCAGCGTGGAGAGCGGCGACGTGAAGCGCATTCTGGCGCACCACAGCATTGCCGTGACGGCCAGTGATCGCACCGAGCTGGAAGAACAGGATCTTGTGACGAGGCTGCGCAAGGCTGGCGGCGCCGACTATAATGGTGGACGTGGCTGAGTAGTAGGAGAGCGGAAGAGGGAAGGGAATGGTTTTGGTGACATGATCCACGCCCACAAAGGGCTAGATGCGGAATATTGGTTTATTGCGATGGAAAAAAAAAAAGAAAAGAAAAGAAATGAAATAAATGAAAAATTGCCAATACGGGTCCAGATCAGTTTGGGTAATACAAGTTGCGAAAGAGTCCCAAGATGGGATGAGCATGTTAAAACCATCATCAATATTTTGATTCTAGTCGGTCGCGTGAGCGGCGGGTGAACGGCGGGTGGTCGCAGGGCCGACCCGTCAAATCGGGCTCGTGGTCTGATCAAATGCTGAGGAAGCTGGCGCGACTCGCGATTCGCGATTGTGCTTCTGCCAAAGTGTCGCTTGCATCTTGGACGCGCTGGAAGGTGAAACAGCCACCAGATCGGGCGTGCTGGTTGTGATTGGGTCAAACACCACATTACCACAAGCTTTTGCAGTGAGTCAGTGATACGCAGCTTTTTGCGGAGTCTGTTCTGTAGGGAGGGGCATTGGATCGTCCATGGGACTCTGGGGCGGCAATTCTCTCATGCTCGGAGCAACTCTCCCGATTGAGGGTGCCGCTGGCCCGGCGGTTCGGTGAAGCAACGAGTTGGCGGTCGGCGTGGTACGGTGGTGTAGCATGATGAGATGCGGTGGCATAGGAACGAAGACGTTCCGAGTTGGTTTGTTTCGGTGTCGGGATGATGGGATGATGGGATGATGGAAAGTGCTAGACGAAATCGCTTTGCAGTGCCTCGAATCCACTCCCAGGTGACAATTTGCGCCCGGAAGGAAGGCAGCAAGGACACAAGGAAGGTAGGAAGGACAGAAGGAAGGAAGCAAAGAAGGAAAGAAGGACCCGTAGCGGAAGCAACCAGGGAACATTCAATCTATCAATGTTTGGACGGCAACAGGCAACAGGCAACAGGCAACAGGCAGGGGCTACTTTGCATTCGACAGCGGGCAGGACCGCGCAGATGCGTGCAGCGGTCCTTGTCATGTAATCCGGCACTGAGCCAACAACTTGTGCCAAAATGATGAAGATTCAAGCTTCGGGAATACCTACGCATGTACACTGTACAAACGAACAATACGACCGAATGGCAGCCGCGCCACAGGCCCCTTCCCACCTCAAAAAAAAAAGAAGAAGAAGAAAAAAGAAAAAAAAAAAAAGAAAGAAGAGAAAAAAAAAAACCAAGCACCCGCAGCGCACACGCACCACATGGCCAAGGAATGGAATGGACCCCTCTCACAAAGTTCCAGTCAGATTGACCAGCCTTCCATGTCCAGACTCCAGTCAACCAGGCCACAGGCGGGCCCGCGCTCAACTGCAACTGCGTCAAGTCAAGATGAGTGCATCGACAGACAAATCGTGTCTCGAGTCTCTCTCTTCTATTGTCTGGCCAGACAACCCACAATACGGCAACAGGTAGATATGGATCTGGCAGACGCAGACGCAAACGCAGACGCAGACGCACAAAAGCAAGACTCGGCCCCATCGCAAAAGCCATGGTCAGCGGCCGCAAGCCACCAGACAAGTTCAGGAATCAACTTGGCTTCTCGACTGGCTTCTCGACTTCTTCACGCCCCACCAGCTAGCGGCTTTATGTATATCGTCCAACGGTCGGCCCAGCATGAGCTGAGCTGAGCCAGCTCTCTTCCGAATTCTCACTGCTCACTGCTCGCTGCTCGCTGCTCACTCACCTTCCCATCTCTGCTTCGCTCTGGTCGTCCTAGCCTCGGCTGCCTCTCTTATCAAGGCTGTCCGATTCTTCTGGCCTGGGTTGGATGCTCGTCCTGCCGTCCCTTCTTTTACTTTTTCTCACCTCCGTCATCTCGCCGTTCCGTTTCGTCGCTCCCTCTCGTCGCTACACCTCGTCGGCGCATGAACACGACTCTGGGGAAAAAAGAAAAAGAGCCGCCATTGACTACCTTTGGAGGCGAGAAATTCGTCTGCTGAGCGACTGACTTTGACATTAACAAAAAAAAAAAAAAATCTCGTCCATTAACTCACTCAACATGACGCTGACCAAGAGGGACTCTCATGGCAGCGGCGCCGGCGTCGCCAATAACAAGGTTGATCAGCACCTTCGCATGTCTCATGAAAATGACTCTGCCGACCAAGTCCTAGAGAACCTTGGCTACAAGCCCGAGCTGGCGCGAAACCGCTCGACTTTTCAAGTCGCCTTCATGTCCTTTGTCCTGGCTTCCATTCCCTACGGCCTGGCCACCACCCTGATCTACCCGCTGGTCGGCGGAGGTCCTGTCGACATCATTTGGGGTTGGGTCGCCGTTTCGGCTATTATTGTCTGCGTCGCCGCCTCTCTCGGCGAAATCACCAGTGTGTATCCTACAGCGGGAGGTACGTGTTGAGTTCGAGTCCCATGCATCTCGATACCGGCTGATGGATGATTTCTTTTTCTGCTTCTTCTTCTTCTTCTTCTTCTTCTTCTTCTTCTTCTCCTTCTCCTTCTCTCAACAGGCGTCTACTACCAAGCGTTTATGCTGGCACCTCCCACGTGGCGCCGCATCGCCAGTTGGACTTGTGGCTGGGCATACCTCGTCGGCAACATTACCATTACTCTTGCTGTCAACTTTGGCACCACACTCTTCTTTGTCTCTTGCGTCAACGTATTTGCAGATGATGCGGATCATCCCGTTTTGGAAGGATCTCCTTATCAGGTGTTCCTGATCTTTCTCGGCATTACTCTCTTTTGCAACGCCGTGTCTGCTCTTGGCAACAAATGGCTTCCTTGGATCGATGTGAGTCTCAGGCCGCCCACGCCGCCCAGCAACTCGAGCAACTAGCCGCTCTGGAGACCACAGGACCACTAACACGGAAGAAAAATTAGACGGCCGCCATTTTCTGGACTTTTGCCGGTGTCATTGCCATCATGGTCTGCGTTCTCGCCATCGCCGCCGAAGGTCGTCGAGATGCCAGCTTCGTCTTTACCTACTTTGAGAACAATTCGGGATGGCCCGATGGCTGGTCCTTTATGGTCGGCCTCTTGCATGCCGCCTACGCGACGTCTTCTACAGGAATGATTATCTCGTGAGTAGTGTCTCCCCCTTTTTTCCCTCCTGTATTTTCTTCCCCCCCTCCTTCCCCTCTTCTCCCCCCCACTACTACACCCGTACCCTGGATCATGGCTCGCTCGGCTGACGTTTTTCAACGCAGCATGTGTGAAGAAGTTCAGCATCCCGCCACCCAGGTTCCCAAAGCCATGGTGGCCACTATCCTGCTCAATACCATCGCAGGCTTGCTCTTCCTCGTACCTCTCTGCTTCGTTCTTCCCGACATCAAGATGCTCGCTGCCCTCGTGTCTGCGCAACCCGTGCCACCCATTCTCAAGTCCGCCATCGGTCATTCCGGTGGAGCGTTTGGTCTTTTGATCCCCATCATGGTTCTCGGCATTATCTGTGGTATTGGCTGCACAACTGCTTCGTCTCGTTGCGCCTGGGCCTTTGCTCGTGACGGTGCCATCCCAGGTGCCAAACTGTGGATGAAGGTGAACCGGTCCCTTGATGCGCCGCTCAACGCCATGATGCTCTGCATGGCCGTTGAGATTCTGTTGGGTCTCATTTACTTTGGCTCGAGTGCCGCCTTCGGGGCCTTTTCTGGTGTCGGCGTTATTTCCCTGACGGCGTCGTACGCATGTCCTATTGCTATCAACCTGCTTGCCGGGCGTAAAGCCGTCCGAAACGCCAAGTTTCCATTGGGCAAACTTGGCTACTTTGCCAACATTGTTGCTGTTGGTAAGTTTGGTTCTTCAACATTCTGAAGCCCCTCCCCTTTAAAAACCAAAAACCAAAACCCCCCCGCAAAAAAAACCAAAAAAAAAAAAGAAATATGGCTGACACGCCGCATATAGCCTGGTCTGCTCTTGCCCTTCCCTTATTCTGCATGCCATCAGCTATTCCTGTCACGCCCACCACAGTCAACTACGCGCCCGTAGTTTTTGTTTTTGCCACGACGGTATCTGCTATCTGGTACTGGGTCTGGGGCCACAAGAACTACGCGGGCCCTCCCGTTCAGGGAGAGTGAAGGGGGCAAGCTTTGTCTGGGTTTGTCCCCTGTGCATCTTGATTTGATCTATAAAGAGGGCGGGGCCATTCCGTTGCGTATAATGAGTACATGTGGTTCTGGTTTGGATACTCACGGAGAACGGGTGCAATTTAGTTAGCATCGTGCGAGTGATTTGCGTGCATACATGGCCACGCCTGATCTTAATTTTGATACCCCAACATGCCGCATTTCAAACGGCAAGGAAAACAGAAATTATGCGCCTTTCTAGACATGGCTTGAGCACTTGTGACGTATATAAACTCGTGCTGGAAGAAGCATGAGTCCCGAGGGTCAGCAAGAGGAGCTTTGTATCCTTTTACGGCTTGTTGCTGGGAATAGCCATGGGGTGCCTTGCGCACAAGAAGCAACCAGAATAGAAGCCCGACATATTGAACAATGGTCAGAGGCAAAGGGAGAAGAAGAAGGATTAAAAAAAAATAAAACAGAAAAAAGAATAATAAGGAGAAGAGAAAATAGCTACAATCGCTTTGGTGCCCATGAGGTACATTTAGCGATCGATCCGGTTAGTCCACCAATGAAAGGGTACCTGCCGCACTATGGTAATTTATAGTATAATAGAAGTCCTAAAAACACTTTAAGTTATAACTAGATATATTATAAGAGAGGAAACGCTTTTTAATGTTACTTGATGTCACTTAATTTCCACTAATAAGCTATCAAAGAGGAGCGTGGGATACCTGAGTGTAGCCCTATGGGCACTGAAGGGATAGAGAGAACAAGAACGGGGAGGAAAATATCAGCTAATCAAGATGAAGAGCAAAAGACATCTAGTAAAGAAAGTAATAAACAAGGGGAGCAGCTCATAAACAAGACGCTGAATGAAGAGGAAAAAATAACTAGTAAAGAAGGCATTAAAAAGAAACAGCTTATAAAGAAGCTAACAAAAAAAACCCAACTAGTGAAGGAGGCGACGAGAAAGGGAAAAATAACTTGTTAATAGAAGGGGATTTGTTCGGCTCAAGGAGTCCGATCTGCCTGCCTGTGACAAGGGCCAAATTATAAGGGGCTTGGAATGCAAAGATTCTATTCTGACAATAATCGACTTTAGCTCTCTTAGGGGTTCCGAGGGATCTAGAGGTCTAGGTTCCCTCTAGAGGTCCCAAGGGCCGCGGAAATCTTATATATATGTGCTGTAAGCAAGGATACCTAAGGTCCTAAAGTTTCTTTTATGCGTAGGTGCCTTAGGTTAGCTATGTGCACCCTAGCATATATAATATAATCCCCCCCTTTAAAAGACACTTATTCTAAGCGTTTATAATATCTCTATTATAGTGTTAAGGACTTATAGGTTACTTAGTTTACCTAGGTTATTAGTTATAAATTATTTAAGTATAGCTTTAGCTTTATTCTTAATAAAATATTTATAGGGTTTCTATATTTAGTATTTTTTTATAAGCTATTCTTCTTACTTTACTAAATATTTAATATTATTACTAATAGTTTATATATTATAGATTTCCTTTACTTAAAAGTCTTTAGCTTTAATTAGCTTAGCCTCCTTTAAAACCTAGTTAAAATTAATATCCTTTTTAGTATAAAAAGGCTTAATTAAAAAGATATAAAAGGAGTTATAAATATACTACTTCTTTAGTAATAATAGCTAAACTATAGTAATAGAGATAACCTTTACTATATAGAAAGGCCTTAGTATCTTTTTATTAAGCTTCTTTATAGGCTACTTAATATAAATATTCTTAGTATTAAGTATAACTAACTAACCTTCTATATATTTTAAAAGGGATATACACTTCTTATCTACCTACTCCTTTACTTATTAATAGCTTTTCTCTAATTATTTCTTTACTTTATTATATACTTATATTATTTAATATATATATAGTTAGCTTCTAAGGTTTAAGGGAGCTTTTATTAGTAAATTATATACTATTAAGTAATATTTATAGTTAGTAAAGAAAGGCATTATTTTAATTACTATTAAAAATAAATTATTATATATAAATTTAGTTATTAATAATAAATCCTTCTAATTAAATATTTTATAATTTATAAAGATATAAAGGTATATCTCTAGAATTTAGTTAGTGTATTCTATTTATCTATTAGTCTAAAGATAAAAGGCTATACTTATTCTACTCTTAATACCTACTAGTTTAAGGAAATCTTTTTATAATTTAAATATAAATTAAAAGTTATAATCTAAAATTATATTTAAAGGGATACTATAGTATTACTAGTATTTCTTTATAAAGATATAAAGAAAGTCTTCTGTTTTTTTCCTATTTACCTTAAAAGGCATAAAGTAAGCTATCTTTATAAAGGGGTTTATTATTATCTAAATTAAATTATAACTATTAAATACTAGTAATTCTATAATAAAGTCTATTATAATAGATTGCTATAGCTTATAATATAACTTAAGTAGTTATAGTAGTCTATAAGGTATATATTAAGGATTCTTATTTTATTAATAATTTAGGCAGCTTTATATATATTCCTTAGTTATAGGTTTTAACTTAGGCTACTAGAAGTTATAGGTAATAAGTTTAATAGTTTTATTTATTTCTATATAGCTAGCTACTTTTATATTATATTTAGAGAATATTACCTTTATTCTTATAAATTTAGGGATTTAAAAGCATTCTTTTTAGTATAATATTCTATTCTTAATAGTAATATATTTATTTAGTTCTTTTTATTACAGTATTATATAGTACCCCTTATTAAGTAGTGTAGCTACTTTAACTCTACTTATAAAAGTAGGATCCTATTAATAAGCAGTTAAACTACTAATATATATAAAGGTAATTAATAGTAATAGTGTAAAGTGCTTAGGTTTTAGCACTATTATAATAGGTTAATCCTCTTCCCCCCCTTTTTTAGGTTAGTGCTATAGTAGTTATAATAAAATATTTACTTTATTATTCTTCTTACTAGGTTAGTAAGTAATAATAAAGTTATAGCTAAAAAGCTCTTATAACTACCTTACTTATTATTAGTTAAGGACCTTTACTTTAGTAAAGTATTCTAAGTTATAATAATCTAAGAATACTTTAATACAGTGCTAGGCGCCTTTTAGATATTATCTCTACTTTTTAAAGTAATTAATAATAGCTAAGAGTTTCTTATTATAAATCTTATAATTAATCTCTATTAGTAAGAGCTTCTAGGAATAAAAGGCAATAGAGTAAAGTTAACTATTAAAATCTATCTATAAGAGCACTCCCCTTAAAGTAAAATCTAAGGCATTAGCCTTAATAATTACTAGTTTTAAAGGGTTAAAATATATTAAAATAAGCATTATTAAAAAGAATGTTTTTAGGGAGTTAAAGGCTTATTATATATTAGTTAACTAGGTCTATGCCTTCTAATTAAGCTTAATAGAATTTATTAGTAGCTTTATAATCTTTAAGAAATCCCTAATAAAGTAGTAGTAAAAGTTAGTAAAACTAATAAATTTCTATACCTCCTTTAGGGTTATAGAGGCTTACTATTCCTTTATATAAGAGGTCTTTATATTAAATATTAAAATTCTATTAGTGGATATATTATATTCTAAGAATTCTAGCTTTAAAACCCTCTAGTAGCACTTATAAGGGGCTACTACTAGGTTATACTTTAAAAGCCTATAAAGCACTTCCTTAACTAACTTATTATATTCTTTTAGGCTCTTAATATAAATTAAAAGATTATCTATATAGACTAATAGCTTAGTACTAATAAGGTTTTAGAAAATATAGTTTATTAAAGCTTAGAAGATTACTAGGGTATTTATTAACCTAAAAGGCATAACTAAATACTTAAATAAGCTATACTTATAGCAGAATGCTATCTTCTATTTATAACCCTTAGTAATTTAAATAAAATTAAAGCTAGATTTAAGGTTAATCTTAATAAAGTATTATACCCCTTATAGTTTATCTTATAACTTTTAAATTAATAGAATTAAATACCTAATAAATATAGTAATTTTATTAATCCCTCTAAAGTTAATAACTAAGTAAAGTAGGTCTTTTAAATCTTTCTTATTAATAAATATTAATAATATACTATAAAAGGCATTAAATCTATAAATTCTCTCTATCTTTAATATATTCTTTAGCTAAGGTTTAAGTATAGCTAGTTCCCTTTTACTTATAGTATATAAGGGGCCCTAAGGAGGTATAGTACCTTCCTTAAGGTTAATTTTATAATCCTATAGTTAATAATTAGGAAGCTAAAAGGCTACTTTATTAGTTATAATTAAAAGGAATTTATAGAATTCTTTAGGGATAGTAGCTAAAGCAGTATCTAAGGTAGCCTTTATTACTATAATCTACTTAAAGCTAGGTTCTTTTAAGTAGAAAAGACTATAGTAGTGCTTTTAATAGTACTATAAAGAGAAGAGAATATAGTTAAAGTCTTTATTAAATAAGTTAGCTAGCTAATAGATTTATATTTATTAGTAAAAAAGGATTATATTATAGTTAGTAAGGTTACTAAGCTTAAAGGTTAATTTAGTAAAGTAATCCTCTTAATATCTTAATACTAATAGTGCTATAAAGTAATACCCCCTAGTTATATTTAGTGTATTATTAAAGGTATAAAGGGTCTTTTTACTTACTCTCTTCTATAATAAGAGGTTCTATTCCCTTACTATTCTTAAAAAAAACACTAAAACGCCACTATTACTATTTAGTAGCACTTTAATAGGGACCTCTCTATTATTAATTAGTAATATTATATTAACTATAGGTTTACTTCTAACCTATAGTTTATTTATAGCTAGTTTTTTAGCTAAAGGCTTTAGATTTATATTATAAATAAATATTATATTCTTTTCTCTTTACTATTTATTTCTACTAAATAAACTATAAATAGTATTTAAAAATTTAAGTTAGACTCTAAAAGCTTATAAAATCTATTCTTTAAAAGGTTATTAGTAGTAGTGCTAATCTTTAAAACCTTTAATAATAGGGGCTTCTTTAGTTTCTTTTCTTTAGCTTTATATTTTAAAAAAAAGACCTTTAAAGCTAAGGGTAGCTTTTTCCTATCTATATTCTTTTAAGTATAGTATATTAAGGTATTATAGGTATTTTAACTATACTACTAGTAGTTAACTTTATTAGTTTTATAGTAATTAATAGTAGTTTAGTCTATACCTTAAAGAGTATCTTTAATAGTAATTTATTATTAAACCCCCTTAGATTTATACTATTCTCTAGTATTTAAGAATAGATTTAAGCTATATAGGCATTAGTTTAGTAACTCTCTTAGTTAGCCTAACTTTAAGTGCTTTAAAGTTAAAGTAAGTATACCTTTTCTTTACTAGTTTAGTTTAGAGTTAAATAATATATTCTTATATATTTACCTTACCTTTAATATAGCATTAAAAAAATCTTTATTAAAGTTAAAAAGTCCTCCCTAGTAAGAGTATATAAGTTAAGTTATTTTATTTAGAAGTATCTTTAAAATATAAGTTTATAGCATTACCTTAAACTAATTTACTAAGTTATTTAAATTAAATAATTTAATAAGGTACTAAGTAGTATTACTATAGTATTTTAATTCTATTATTTTTTTATAGTTTTTTAATGCTTTTATTATATCTTTAAACTATTTCTAAAGGGTAATAAAGTATAAGTCCTATAAGTTAGTTACCTATAGTAATTTAACTTACTTTATTTAATACTAGTGCTAGATTTAGGCCTTATTAGTAAGTAGTAATCCTACCTAGTTAATTTTAATTTAGTTAAAAGGGAAACTTTTAGTATAGAATTTTAAGTAAGCTATAACTCTTAACTACTAAAGCCTAAATTTACTTAGGTTTTTCCTATTATAGATTAGTAACTTATTAAGTTAAATAGAATTAACTTAAATAACTACTAGCTATCCTTAGCTTAATAGTTAAGCTAATAGTCCTAGGAGATAACTATTACTTAAGTCTTTTAGTAAGCTAAATAAAAATCTTAGTAGTTTTAAAAGCTTTAGTAGACCTAATAGCCTTTATAGGGTCTTTAAGTTTAAGTTACTACTAAAGGGTTTATCCCCTAAAGGGTTCTACTAATAGAAGGTTTTTAAGTATTATAACCTTTAATAGGATTCTTTTCTATTTTATATATATATTAAATAAAGGTTCTTTTTTATAAAGGTAAAGATAAAAGGCTTATAAAGTGCTTTAAAGGTATTTTAAAGAGATTCTATAGCTACTCTTTATTTAATCTTACTAAATATTCTTATAATATTTATAAGTCTCCTTACTTAAGTATTCCTTAAAATATCCTTAGCTACTAATTTAGTAAAGTTATAGAACTTATTAAGTTAAGCTTTAGTATATTTATTTAAATCTCTAAGGCTTAAGTATTATTTAGCTAAAAAGCTAGTAATTTACTCCCTTTATTAATATACTTAATAGATTTAGAAGTTTACCTAAGTTTTAATATCTTACTTTATATTAAATAATTCTTTCTATAGGGCTTAAATAGCTATAGTATTCTAAGCCTATACTTATTAAAGGTAAATAATAGTAGCTCTTTATTTAGTTTTACTTTTAGTAAATTATATAATTTAAATATAAATATTACTAGTAAACTATTAAGTAGCTTTTTTTATTTCTTTCTAAAGCCTAACTATATTTTCTTAGCTAACTAAAACACTACTTATAATAATATTAAATAACTCCTAGTATTAAGTATATACTTCTTAGTAGTATTTCTTAATTATTCCTAGGTTTTATTAATTATTTACTTATATATTCTAAGCCTAGGAGATAATTATTTTATATATCTCCTTTATTTATTAGTTAAGATAAAAAATATTTATAGAAAGAGCTAAACTAACCCTAGCTAAGAGGTTAGGTATATCTTTTATAACTATATTAAAGTTAAAAGGATTATAAATAACTATTTATCCTTTTTTAATACTAACTAAAGCTTTACTTATAGCCTTACTAATAATTACCTTAGTAAGTATAAAAGGTATTATATTAAGGGAAGGGAAGTAATAGTAATTAAATTTAAAAAGATAGGGTTTTAATAATAGTAAAGGTAAAGGCTAATTTAAGGAATTAAAGAATTCCTAAATAGTTTATTTTAAGTTAATAAATAAATAATTAAAGAAGAAGTATATCCTAACTATTTATTTAGTAAAAAAGGTAAGCTAGTTATTATTTATCTAAGGGGTATAGGATAGGGTAGCTAGCCTATTAGCTTAGCTTCCTTTTACTAATAAAGTAAATATAAATAATAAAGAGAATAAAGGAGAGAGTTCTTATAAAGGCTTTAGTAAAGCCCTATTTATAGAGTTTTAGTATTATTAATATTAGAAAGGGAGAGTAAATGCCTTTAAAAGGTTAGGCTAGCCTTTTAAGGTTCTTTTAGTGTAGGGTAAAGTAGTGTAAATAGGCAAATTCCTATTATAAGGGAGGAAAAGTTAATTATTTATAATAAAGGCTAAATTATAAGGGGCTTAGAATATAAAGATTCTATTCTAATAATAATTAACTTTAGCTCTCTTAGGGGTTTTAAGGGATCTAGAGGTCTAGGTTCCCTCTAGAGGTCCTAAGGGCCGCGGAAATCTTATATACATGTGCTGCAAGCAAGGATACCTGAGGTCCTGAAGTTCCTCTCATGCGTGGGTGCCTTGGGTTGGCCACGTGCACCCTAGCACGTGTGACACTGCCTCTATGATGCCGATAAACTCAGGCAGCCATGAGTATGTAGTTTGGTTGCTTAAGGGGAAATACTCTTTAGTAACTAGTTGATGAGAGTCTAACGCAGCAAGTTGTACTATTATAGGAGTAGTGAGGTGTCATAAGACTTTGTATCTACAAGGAGGGGTTGTAGGAGGAGGCTTGTAGCAGCACCCTGTAAAAGTACTAGGAACTAGCGAAGAAGCTGGTAAAAAAAAGGGAAAACGGTTTATGAAGAAGCCGACGATGAGAAGGAGGAAGTAGCTTGCAAAGAAGAAGCTGATAAAATGTGGGGAATAGCTCATAGAGAAGTAGAAAAAAAGAGGGGAAAACAGCTTCCGAAGAAGCTGATGGAAACAGGGCAGAACAACTTATAAAGAAGTTGAGGAGAAGAGGGAGGATAACTTGCAAAGAGCTAGGACTAGGGGCATTCAAAAGGAGTCCCACGCTTTGCCGACCTGTATAATGCCGATACATTGAGCAGCCATAAGGATTTAGTATCTTGCAGGGAACCACGAGAGCATTGGCTAGTTCGCAAAGTCTAATGCTTACGCGGCGATCGAAACCACATCATCAGGGGCTGAAGCACTTGCGACTTACATTTGTATCCTGTCTGTATGCGCCTGTGATGGCGGTGACAGAAGTGAAGGAGGTAGCTATGAGGGCCGTATGTATGTCAGTAACTAGACAATTCTTGTTATAAGTGCGTTTGCGAATATCAAGGAACTCAATGGATACTTTCATCGTACAATAGAGATATTTTGTAAAAGACTAGTCTATAAAATACTGATATCCCCTTTCCTTCCTATTTTAACAACTTACTTACTGGGTTTTCCAGAAAAGTCTAATCGCGATACTACATGGTCTGATCTGGCGAATTGGCCTACCTAAATCATACCGTTTGGCACCGGCGTTATGTGGCTGCAGGAGAGACGCCCACCAGAGTGCTGCGTGATGAATTTTTCGTTCGGATAAGTCCTCTTACAAAGATAAATTGCATATATGTTCGTATGGTTTCTCTGCTGCCAGTGGGTTTTGCAAGGCGTGTTAAGCAGTTTGCTGGATGGGCTTGGAGATGAATCAGTATGCTGTGAAGCCGCCATGGCCAAGACCATGCTTGCCAATTGTGGACTTGGGTTGTGATATGTGATGATTTGTTAGAGGCTGAATCTGTCGGAATCTTTGGGAGGACTTCAAGCCATGATTTCGCAGTTCAACGTCAGTTTTGTGTCCACTAGGGATGAGGCGTTCAGCGTCGTCTAGAAAGACAAAAGCAGCAGCGTGTTCCTGAAGACGGTACGACATCCATTCGGCCGCAGTTTCGAAGAACTAGAATCTTTGGCCGTGCTGCAGAAGTATTATTACGATACGGAGCATCTTTATTTGGATCGAATGATTAAAATGTGTTTTAATAATAGTGGTGCAATTCATGATTCTAATAAAGAGAAAGTAAAATCATCCAATCTACACTATTTTATTGCAATTTTGTAAATACATGCTAAGCCTGTACTGATTTCTTTTTTGTTCAAGCCTGTTTTCGATTTCAACTCCAGTATTTATATATATAAAGACTCAATTTCATGAATTAGTTTTTGTCCGTCATAAATGCGAAAAATGTCGAGCAGCTTCACGTTGCAAGGTTTGCCATGGTGAGAAAAAGGAGATTCTAATCAACATGCCTGAACTGTTAGAGGAGGGGACCTATGTACGCTGCGTTACGGTCATGACTAGGACCAAGAAACACAAGCGGTATTTCCATGGCATTACTGTCAGTTGCTTCCAGGATATTCACTCACTTCCGGCATATGCATGGTGGACGTGGTACCGAATGAACTTTTTGGGCAGACGGGCACATCAGCAACACGACTTGCTGTGCCAGAAGCTTCTTCCTGCCTTGATACCGTCTCCCATGTTGTATTAGACTCGCGACCTGCACACGCGACCTGCACACCTCTCACTGTCTGCAGTTGAAGTTTTGTCATTTTGTCATTTTGTTTTCTTCTTTCTTATTCTGTCTTCCCCGCGCGCGACCCTCCCTTCCGATATGCCGAGGGACCCTGGTATGGACCCTGAGAAGGGGAGGGGGGGGGTCCTCTTCCGGCCTAACACATCGGAAGCCAAAATGATACATCCACACTCTCGAAATGTGTATGTACGTACATGAAGAATGAAGAATGGGTGATATGCCTCGCCCAGCGTCACAGCCAGTACGGCCCAGACAAAAACCACTAACCGATTGCGGGCACGAAAACCAGCGACCGCGCCCAAGGCCATTCAAATCCAGTGAAAATGATGTTTTGGGGCTGATTGGGCCCCTTCCCGCCACCGGCCGAGCACCAGATCGACACCGAACACGTAAACCCATTTTCTCATCGGGCCCGAGCATCGTCGTGCCGCATTCCGTGTACAACATACTTGGCAAGCCAGGGCGACGCGGGGGGAAGCCTGGTGTTCCCCATGTCCGGCCCCCTCCCTTTTTTTTTCTTCAACCAGCTCCCCCTCATCTTTTTTTTTTCTTTTGTGTCCCCATCCTGGCATACCGGTGAGCAAAAGGGATCAGCAGGGAGCACCCTCCACGAAAGATTTCCTCCTCCCTTAAATCAGCGGGGGGCGAGCCCAGAAAAAGGAGGCTCCTGTGGAAGCTATTATCAAGCTGGCGCGAGGCAAGATGCAAGAAAAAAGGGGGGGAAAGAAAAAAAAGGAAAAAAAAGGGAGAAAGGAAGGTATTGCAAGCAGCATAGTACAGCTTTGACGAGGACTTGGCACGTCGGAAAGGCGCCCAAGTTCTGACAATGCAACTGGTCCAAGGGCCCCTGCCCTCCTCTGGGTGCGGGTATCGGCATGTGATTTCCGGGTTTTGGTAGAAAAATCTCGTGGTGCGCGATATGCCTATCTGTGATGACGTTTTTTTTGTCATACATATCAATACTACGTGTAGATATCCTATGTAATGTGCGAAGTATGTATGTTGCTCACATAGGCTCGGCCAATTCGGTGTAGCGAGTCGAGGTACGCATGTGGCATGCTCGTTTCCGTTCATGCTGCGCGGACGGAGACCAAACCCATCATTTTTAGTCTCCCCCGTGGGGAAGATGGTGCTGTCTCAGCCGCGCAGAAGAGAGAGTTCACTTTGAAACGAAAGAAACGGTAGTTTTTGCTTTGTGTGTGTTTGTTTTCCTGAAGACCAATTCAGACCGCGGAAATGGTTTTTTTTTTTTTTTTTTTGTCCCATTTCCCTCTTGGTCGTCAAGACCATGCCGCAATTAATTGACTGGTCTGGCTCATTCAGCAACCCAACAAAAGCTCAGCAGGCCAACTAGCCGAATCTGGAATGTCCGCTTGAGACGAAGTGGAAGAAAAAGAAGAAGAAAAGAAAAGAAAAGAAAAGAAAAGAAAAGAAAAGAAAAGAAAAGGCGAGGGGCTAAAGGAAAAAGGGAGCTCAAGAGAAAGGGGTTTTTGCGAACCTCGGTACAGCAAGCGTCTTCCTACTTACCTTCCTAGTAGGCGTCGGGCGCAGAGATCGGCGCTGAAAGAGTTAACGTGCCACCCTGTGGCTGTGTACAGAGGATCAAAGAGCTTAATTTTTTTTTAAAAAAAAAATCTACTTTACTTTTTTCTTTTACTTTTTTTTTCTTTTTCTTTTTCTACTTATATTCCTTTTTATTTGTCTTTATTTTACCAACAGAAGATAACCTCCTCTATCTACTTTTTTCCTTTCAGGAATTAAGTGCAAAACTTTTGAAAATTCCCCCAATGGAGGGGCACTTTATGCGCGAGCTGGGCAGGAGGCCAAGACGGAGAAGGCACCGGACACGATGTATGGCTGCTCTATCGATTTTCAAGTAGGTAGACAGGAATACTTGCATTGAACCGACGCGTCGCAAGCTTGGACGGGTTTCCATTCACCTCGAGGGCATTCTCGTCTCCCCCATCTCTTTCAGTGCGGTAAGGCGCCAACCGGGTCAGGAAGTGCTCGTATATGGTACCTGAATTAGTCCGAGCAATATATTGCACAGCACGTCCTTGAGACTATAAAACTAAGCCTCTCTAACGACTTACATAGGTACGTCATGGCTTGTTCATGTAGCCTCGAGGAGACAGGTCTAAGCCCAGCCTTCTCGGCATCAGTAAGACGTAGCGAATAGGGGTATCGGACTATCGTGCATGTATTGATGATGCAGGTGTGGGTTCCGTGACCCTAGCTGGCGCCTTGCCGCACTCAATGCAGCAACTCGGACGGCACCAGAATATGACATTTCTGCTGGATCTTCCCCTCCTGTCTAGTCTCGAACCACTCTCCGTGCTCGAGACCCGTTGGCGCGAATCTGGCTCCCGTCACGGTTTTCCTCCTCCCTAGAGTTCCAACTTCCAACCTTGATAAAACACTTGCACGACCACCGCACTACCCGGAAGGAGCCGCTGACTCGCCAGAGACGGGCGGGAAAAACAAATGAATCGCAGAATAAGATCTATTACACCAGCCGACGTTTATCAATCCATCCCATGCCCGATGTGCACATACGCGCAACCCAAACATGCGACGCATTTTCGGCCACATAGATTACATGAACCTTGATTGGAAAAACGGTCGTGGCAAATTACGTGTGTGGGATAGTCTCTCTTTTGAGTCGTGCCGGTGCCGATTCGTAATCGTTACCTTTTTTACTTGCGATGACGCACGCAACGGGCAATGAGTTTGACAAAGTCACGGACGCCCCAATCTATTCAACAACCCGATGATGAGGGTTCCAACTTCCAATCATGAACGATACGCTCAATGTAACCGAACCAGACCTATCTTCCCCACTGAGATGCAGATGCATGGTGCAGGGATGCATGGTTCGGGCAGGGAAATCCTCTCGTTCTGCAAGTTTCAGTGTGGGGGTTTTTTCTTTCTTTTTTTTTCGACATAAGGACATCGCTTCCCAGATTTTTTCGATTGCGATTCACCACGCATAGCAAGATGCTCGTCTTGCCAATTGTCCCCAATATTGTCTTGGATGACTTTTTTCCCATGGTGGACGAGTAAATGAGGTCCCGCCGCCGCTGCGACCAAGCTTTCGAGACTTACATGTATTGACTTTGATCGTGCACCTGGCATGTGCGCAAAACTACCCGCCGAAGCTTGCTTCGAGTTCAGATGGTCAGACCTGTCACATATGCCATACATGTCATGGATCCTTGAGCGCTTTTGTTGGGGCCCGCCATGTCAGGGTTTTTCGGGCCCAAAAAAAGATGTTGATATCAAAGGGGCAGCTGGGGATTTGGCCATCAATCTTGCCACCGCGATGTGCCGTTTATGCAAAATCGATTGCGGCTGGTGCAGACGTTGCGCAAGGGTTTTCTTTTTTTCTTGTTCTCTTTTACTTTCTTCTTCTTTTTTAGGTGCACATCTGCCGGACATGTCACCGACCTAGATAGTAGAACAGCCATTGCATGAGCGTCAAGCAGGAGGGAGCAACTCAACTACTCGAGACGAAACAATAAAAATAAAAAATCAAAATAAAAAAAACTGAGCCTTTTGAAAGGGTCCATTTGCCTTACTCGCACGCCGGCGCTTAGCTGGCGCCACAACGCGCGTAGGCGCCGGTGGCGCGCCCACTGTGTTATCAGAGTTCAGACTTCAGAGTTCAGACTTCAGAGTTCAGTCCAGTCCAGACTCTAGGATGGTAGAATTTGCCTCTCTGCGGAGAGGATTGAACCCTTTTTTTTTTTGGTGTCGCGGCACGCAACTTTGCAAATTCCACCTGCTCACTGAGCAGTGAGGACTCATGATCCAGCCCGGCGCCAAGAATGGCGTGCATCAAAAGTGGGGCCGTTGGGACCTTCAGCCCGGAATCCCTCCAAGGATACTAGAATGCTCCAAAGGAGTATTTCCGACCCATCCGCCACTGCTTGGCCAATGTGGCGCATGCCAGCCCACGATATCCACCCAGCCGGTCTGTTGTGGCGCTGACGCGGGCGTGGGCGTGGGTGTGGATAATGGATGTGGGTATGGGCGTGCGCATAGGCGTGGCATGGGCACGGGCTTGGACGCGGGTCGTTGGGGCAGCCGAGGTGGGGCACGGAACGCTCCATTTAGATTTAGTCTTGGGGCCATGCTCCCTCATCCATAAGAGATTTCCACCAACCACCACGCTTGCCAGACACCAGGGTCGCGCACCCTGCACAAGAAGAGAGAAAAGGCTTGCAACATCACCCCATACCTGAACATACAGATTATGACACCAGGCGCCGGAACCCAATAAAAAAAAAAAAAAACAAGACTTCAAGGCGTGTTTGTGTCCTCGGTTGTGGCGTGGTCGCGACTGGACCCGGCAGCAGGGCAAGCCGTTGGTGAGTCTGGTCGTGATTGTGTATTCTGGCGAGACCCGCGAAGCCTGTTCTCGTTCGTTCTTGGAGGCGCGGCATCTGGCCCGGGAGCATCATTGCGTGGATGGGGTGGCCTGAAGCACGTCGATATTCACGTAAGCAAAGGATAAAGGGTGCAGTCGCATTGGGTGCATTGGGTGCATTGGGTTAGTCAAAAATAATGCTTGCCTCCTTGAAAATGCTTGCCTGCCTGCTTGATTGCTTGCGGCCGTAAGCTAACATCACCCGGAGGCGCCAGCGCACGCTCGGTGTTTGATGCCCCTGGCCCGGAAGCCGAAGAGGGGCGGACGAGCGGGGCGGGAATCTGAGAATCTGATACCACGACCAAGTTGTCCTAGGCAGGAACCTTGGTGCCTGCAATGTAAACTTGTAGCCTAGCTTCAAAGTTGATGCACGGCTGTGGCAGGGCAAGACCCTTGTTTGGCCCATGATCCGGCCTAGGATGACAGGAGCCAATGATGGAAGCGCGACAATCGGATGGACTTGAAGCTGCGAAAGTGAATATCAGAGATGGGAAATGAAGGATGAAAAAAAGTATTTTTTTTTCTTTTTCTTTTTATTATATATATATATACAGATGTTGCTTTGCAGAGTTGCAACCGATAGTGGCCGCGGTGGATGAACTGTCCTTCGCCACAAGTTGATTGCGCCTTCTGGGTGGTATTCCGACATATTTTCCTGAATGCTTCGTGTTCAAGTGTGCACGCAGCACAAAGAGAAGGCAGTTTGTTGGCCTTTGGCCTACCTGGCCGGAGCTTGTATCACGGCAGGCTCGGTAGATACGTGACGGGATAATATTTTTCGTAGCCGTTCGATTTTTACCATGCTATATTCGAAGCAGATACTTTTTTTTTTTTTCGAGGCGCAAGTCGGCATGCCGCATGTGGTCATGTTGGTGTGCTCCGTGCCGTACCCCCTGCCAAGGTTGTTCTGTCGTCTTTGCGCGTGTTCCTAGACCAAAGCCAAGACGAAATATCATGGAGCGTAAGATGTACGTAGAGTACGTATGTGAATTAGTCATGGGATGCCAGCGTCCAGCGTCCAGCGTCCGGGACCAATAGAAGAAAATGTTCCCGTCATGGCGTCATTGTCTGCATCCTGTCCGTGTACATACGATACATACCGCGTATACATAACAGTGGGACGACACCCGTCTCTCTGACCACCCACCGGTATCGCTGTGTGATATGTGCAGCCGTGGTGGTCTGACTCGTTTCTCACGGTGAGCGCCAACGCCATGAGATTTGACGACGCCGAAACGACGGAACTAGACCTCTGACCCCAGCGATCGACTCGGGCCCGTCGCCGCCAGGTTCGGCCTTTTTTTTTGGAGAGGGCGCTAGTATTTAGTATCTTTTTCCGCGACGCCGTGCCATGGGTTAAAAAGTTTAAAAAACGTAACGACTTGGCTGAGAAGCTTTCGTTCATGATAGGACCAGTGTTTTGGTAGCTTCCCCACCTGGCTCTTTTCTAATTCCACGCTCTATCCGCGTTTGGGTCTGATTTCGTTCTTTTCTCTCGTTCAATCGTTCAATCGTTCAATCGTTTGTTTGTTTCTTTTTTTTTTTTTTTTTTTTTTACCAACTCACCCTTTCCAAAACCCTGACCCATGTGGCGGAAAACTCGTGTGGCAGGCGCAACGCCGATCGTTTCTTGATTCAACTCGTCGTACAAACATAACTGTTCACGGGGCGCATTGATGCAGTCGGCTGGATGCTGATATCACATTTGCATCGTTCCTCCATGTGACTTGTGCTGGCAATCCGATGAATGGCCATCAGCACGAAAGATGGCCGGCTCGAGAAGAGAAGAAAATAGCGCATTGTCACTATGCACTGGTCTGCACGCTGAGAAAAGACGTCCATGGCCAGGTCAATTCCCATCATGTCCATGTGTTTAACTATTCCCGGGCGATGCCTCTTGAGAGGGCGAAATAAGGAAAAAAAAAAAAAAAAAAAAAAAAAAAAAAAAGACCCTATCCAATAAACATCCACAAACATATTAGAACAAGTCTCAGTCCCGGATTGTGCCGCAGCGGAAGCGCACTCCGTCGTGGCCGACGCCGGACGCTCCCCATGGGATTCTGTCTGTCTTGGGCCGAGGTTTTCCTATCCGTGGTGAATGCGGCGTAACAAGGCACATGGCCGTTTTGTTGCTTGGTAAGACTTTGTTGTCTCATGATTTCTATATAATGGAGTCATCGTCACAGATTGTCCGGTGAATGTTTCTCCGTCCGTGCGGGCCCTTGTCGTGATTTGTCGCGGAAGGCCAGCTACAGTGGGTTTTTTTTTCCCCATCTGCGTGGAATCGAGATCGGAACATCATACAAGATCTGCACTGGTCAAAGGATGCTAGGAATCCAATCCAGGGCAATCAAGAGGCACAAGTTGAGTGAGACTGGTGGAGTCAGGCGGGTGGAGTTGTCTCATTCAGCATTGTCTTGCGACTGGACTCGACGGGTTTCTGATCTCAGGATACCTCGTCTTTTTTTTTTCCGGCGGGTAAAGAACAACAAGACGAAATTGGGAAAAAGAAATAGAAAAAGAAAAAAAAAACAAAAAAAGGAAAAAAAGAGAATAGTATTCTGGGGATTGTGCGCCGCTGGGACTACTAATGAGTTGTCTCAAGGGACTTGGACTTGCCCCCTTGAATGCTGTAGCTAGCTACCGGGCTGATGTGGAGTAATAGGCTACGTCATGGCGGCCGCAGAGAAGGCTTTTTGAGTCGGTTGGGACAAGAGAACAAGGGCATTCAAGGAGAGACATTTCGTCTTTGTGAGCTTGTAGAAACACGCGACCAAAGGGGGGGGGGGGGATATGGACAATGCAAGGACATGGATGGGCCCATGCTTGCAGAGCTGACGCCGGAACCGAGTGTCTGGATTTACAACCGCCATGCTGCGAGTCATCCGCAGCAAACATATTTACATGTCTATGCGATGGTGTTTTTGGTTTTTGAACGTCCACTCATTGTATTTAGCAGAACGTGGGTCGCGCATGTCTGCTGTCTGTTCCTGGCGGCGCAAAGGCCCCTATCCAATGAAAGGGGCAGTCTGCAAACGTTTTGGAGCAAGTGCCTCTTTGCCATGGAGCCGTCCGGCTGCGGACATGCCTCATCCCTCATGGCAGAAGGGAGAGATGATTTTCGGACTTGAAGAAAGCTAAGATGCGCGCACTACGCCATAGTCGGTGTGGTCCAGAGTTGGCTAGGTGTGCTCCCTTGACGAGGCGTCGCGCTAGTAAGCTGTCTGGTCTTGTCTGGTTTCTTTCTTTCTTTCTTTCTTTTTCCCACCCCTCGAAGCTGCACCCCCCAGCTGCACCCCCAGCTCCATACCAGCTCCACACCAGCTCCACACCAGCTCCACCCCTCTCGCCTGCGTCCCGGTTCTTCCTTCTTGCTTTTGCCCCTTCGCCCTTCGGCTTATCTATCACTGGCTTCCCCACCAATAAATGGGTTGGATGGCTTCAGTATTTTCTGGAGCAGTGGCTCTCATCCGCTCATCCGGACAGGACAGCGCACACAGATAGATAGCAGATGGCCACAGCATGGTCTTGTCTCTGGCGAATTGGCCACCTGCTTGCCAGTCAGGATTGCATCGCCACGGGCGGTTCAGCGTCGGACGATATGCAGCGAACCGTCATGGCCAACGAGGATGGGGTTGCGAGCGCGCGCAGCGCAATGAGATGGTCGGGGCACAGCTCGGTAGCAGGTCGACGGGGTGGTGGTAGACGGAATTGGAAGAAGCGTCTTGATGCGGAGTGCTTTTTTGAGAGGTCCAAGAAGGGCCGGGCAGAGGACTCGGGAGGAATGCAAATGTAAATACCAGTTGTCGGTGTCGGTGTCTGTGTCGATGTCGATGTCAATGTCAATGTCCGTGTCGATGTCAGATGTCAGTGTCGGTTCGGCGCCGGCGCCGGTGCTAATGTGAATGCGAAGGAAAAAAAAAAAAAAAAAAAAAAAAACCAAAAGTCTATCCAGACATATCCATATGTACCTGGGGCTGGACCTTGGCTTATCGCTCGTGCCGCATTTAAAAACGGTGAGCGATGGCGTGGTTGGGTCGATGGCGTGTCGGGCGTGGGGCTCGTGTGATGGCGCCTCATCGGGATTGGTCAATGCGCAGGAAAGTGTCCGTCGTGGCCTCGTTTTGCTGCCTCGATCAACGCCACCAGCCGTTCGCTCAGTGCAGCCTGCCAGCCTCGCGTCAGCAGGTTTTTGACGACGGACTAGCCACTGGGGATTAGTCGCGACAGAAGAGCTCTGGTGTCTTTTCTTTCGTCATCTTGTGTTTTTCTGCATCCTATTTTTTTCAGTGGCCGAACGATACATATCCGTGCCTCACTTCTGTGGTGGGTGCATGGGGAATGAAGAATGTTGACTTGAGAATAAAGACTTTTTTTTTTTCAATGCCTCGGCGGGCCGAAATAAAAAGGGCGGTTTCATATTGAGAGAGGAAACATTAGAGTGACGATGCTGGCGCCCTGTTTGCTGTGGATTCAACGCGGATAACATGGGGCGACAAGCAAAGGCCACGGGACGTCACGCACGGCTCACGGGCACCAAGGGCTCTCTTCCTCTCTTCCTTGGCCAGCTCGACCAGTGCCTTGGTTATTTAGATTAGGTGCGTAAAACGAGGGTTATTGCGAAAAAAAAAAAAAAAAAAAAAAAACCTTCCCTTCCGAATCTTGGCAGGCAACCTTGTTCCCCTGCTGCGTCAGCAGTGATGTCTTGCTTTTTTCTTTTCTTTTTCTTTTTCTTTTTCTTTTTCTTTTTCTTTCTTGCCCTTTGCGTGGCTGATGGCTCAGAGTCCTCGCCCACGGCTTGCTGGATCTGGCCTTGGACTTGACTTGACTTGGACCGACGGGATCCGGACTGGACTGCGAGCTCGGAGGGCAATCTCGCATCTCGCATGGCCCATTGTGCACCCTCGCTTCCAACGCCGCCAAGCAAAAGCATGAGATGGATGAGATGCACGACTGCAATGCGAAGATGTAGAGATGCATCGAGATCATCAAGATGCCAACACGAACCACAATGCATAGCAAATACATACATACATACATTCAATCAAGGATACTTTTCTGATCATTTCGGCTCCGCGGCTCGAGTGTGGGCCTCCAAAACTGGCAGCCAACACTGAAACCGAACAATGCGGCTGAGCACGACACTAATCAAGCGATTCACCAGCTCCAGCTCCAGCTCCAGCTCCTTCTCAAGTGGACGGCCTAAACATTCCGGCCGTCCCACTTCTCGATCGAATGATACCCTTTTGGGATTCCCCACCAGCGGCGCACGCATCAACATCCCAATATCCACCCCCCTTTTTCTTCTTGTTCTTCTTGTTCTTCTTGTTCTTCTTGTTCTTCTTGTTCTTCTTGTTCTTCTTGTTCTTCTTCAAGTAGTTATCGCAGGCTCAAGTCGTTGCAGCTTCTTGGAAACGTTGCTGTGCTCTGCTTCGTCCTGGTTGGCTGATTCTGGTGCACGGCTCCATAAGTGGTACTCCGTTTCCTTCATTCCACCGTGGTACGGAGCTCAAATAGAGGATAGAGGAAATAGATGACATGGGAGCTCGAATCCGTATCAATGGGAAAGCGACGTTTGACGTTTGCTTTGCCCAGGCTTTGCTGCTACAAGCTGGCCGAGCCCGGAGCTGACCATCTCCTGTCCATCCCCCCTTCATCGTGAACGGCAGGGACCAGCCGTACAAATAAAAGACACCGTGATCATGGATGCTTGATGAGGACATGATGGCGCTTACCCAACGGCTCGAGTCCGGCACTGTCAGCATGAAGCAGAGGATGCTCCAGGCTTTGTGCTCCATGTCGTGCTCAAAAGGTGGTCGCCTCGAAACGCTCCGGACAGCCGTTCCCGAGCGGCCTGGATTCTGTGCGACACAGCGCCATGCACCCGGCTGTAGATGTGGAAATGGAAATGTCCAGACTCCTCCATACGCTGACAACGGTCAGACCAGGAATGGCGTGCAACGTCGAGAGCGAGGCTGGTCGTGTCTGAGCCTTGAGGTCCTGGACGCACACGCATACGAGTGAAGACTGAGTGTGTACAAAACCTGCCGCAACAAGCTCGACCAGATAGGTAGATTGACCAGAGTGACCAGATTGACCAGATTGACCAGTCGCGCTTTCCCGCCATAAAGTCTTTTTTCTTTTTCTTTTCGTCAACCCACACCCGGCTCCACACCGTGCTGCACGCCCTCCTCCCCCCACTCCCACCCGTGTCGCCCCACCGGACCAGCTGGTCGCTATCTTGGATGGCTGCGCCAAGCAATGAACCTGTCTTGCCTTAGTCCATGGCGTCCATGGTCCATGGCCTGGTCTGGTCTGGTCCGTCCATGTCAAGTCGCGGTTTTACTTGATAGATGGGCGCACGGAGCAGTAAAGTAATCTATGGCGTCGGAAGGCAGTGCGCGCCGGACCAGCCTGGAGTTTGCATGGTTCGAGTTCGAGTCCAAAACCTTCCACCTCCCCCACCACTTTTTAAGCCATTTTGACCTCAGGTGTCCGCTTGATGCTACCTTTCTCTTTGCAACGAAAAAAAAGGCCCCTTCATCCCTTTTCTATCTCGCCCTTCGAGGCCAAAGGCCAGGTGCTAAATCACAACCTCGAGTTCGATGCTTGACCTGGTTGCTCTCGACCGCAGATCGACCTATCTACTGCTCCTACCGACTCCTACCACTCCTACCGCTCGCCACCCACTCCTACCACGACAACAAAACGAGCTTCCTCGTCCCGCCCTTCGACACCATCTCATCTTCCCAAACGAAACACCTCTCTGCTAACACACGTGCCCATCGGCTTTGCGTTTGCGCCGTCAATTGGCACAATTGACCCAACTTTGTCACCGCTGTCTGGCTGGTCATACGAACCCCCTCGTTGCCCGTCGTCGCCCTTGTCGTCATCGTCATCGGACCCTTCGGCCCTGCCGTCTTCACTCTTTTTGCTCTTGCCTTGTGGATACTAGATACTACTCGGGTGTGACGGACGGACGGGACTCTGCTCGGTTGCTGGAATATTGCCCGAGCACACTCTCATACCACGTTCAACCTTGAACCTAGGATTCCCGGTAAAGCATTCTGGTAAGATCGATGATATCTTTCGCGGAGCCGAAATAAAATAACCGGTTTCATCAACCCTACTCGGTCCTCCTCTGACCTGCATCACTAACTTCCGGTGAATTCCAATAGGTTTGCCATTGCTTTTGCCTCGCCTCGACTTGTTCTTTGACCTTTTCGAGCATCACGTCGTATACGCTTTTTCGCTCGTCCATTCGCATGCATGTATTAACAATATCATAAAAAAAATACTTTTTTTCGTCAAAATCTGCATCCTCACAGCGACGACGCGTCCTTAATATCACCTCGATACGCCTGCACACCTACCGCCAATTTTAATCACCTAATTTACACACATAGTATATCTTGAAAAGGGCATACCCAACGTTGGGAATGCCTTACACGCCCCCTTCACATCGGTCTCCCACTTCTTCAGCGTCCAACTCACCCGAAGTGAGTCGGCGCTCGTCTTTCCAATCCGCGCCCAGGCCCAACCTTCCCCGGTCCGCTTCCTATCTCAACAAACATCGTCGCACATCTTCTTTTGACGGTACAAGGGATCTTCCTTCTATATCGATCAATGGAGCCGTGGATATGAAGATGGTGGCCCTGAAGGATCTGGGAGGCAGTGTGCGGCAATCGCCCCCTCCTAGGACCGATAATAACGAGTTAATACCAAAAGGCGCAGTCATTTCCCCTCCAGACTCGACCGCCTCATGCAGTGACGATGACGAGTTGCCAGAGGTGGCAAGTCGTCGACCAGACGTTTTGAGGGACCTGAGGGAAGCCGTCAGCAAAATATCCAAGTCCACCACTCCCCCTCCACAACCTACACAGCCCAAGGTCACCATCCCTCCTTCGCTCCACACCAGCCACAGCACAAGCATCTTGACCGATATGCCGACAAGCGGACGAGGTCGACGACACTCCCATGTCCGCTGTGCTACCGAGCCAAACGCCGCAGCCCTGAAGAAGTCGGACAGCTCCTCGACAGTATCAGAGGAGGAAACCGATGAGGATTTGAAGAATAAGCCGCAAATGGTTCGCAAGAAGTCGGGTGAACTGGTTCGTCCTGCCCTCCGAGGTCGTCGTCGTCCGTCTAGTATGCCAGGCACACCATTATTTTCCAAGGCCGTTCATTTCGATTCTCATCTGGAGCATGTCCGGCACTTCTTGCAAGTCGACCGGCCCCTTGCCGTCAGTGCTGGCTCATCACCAGCCGAAACCTATGAGGATGTCCCAGAGTATCCCTTTCCCAAAAGCGGTGGCGGCAGCAGTCAAATATCTCCACCATTTGCATGGGAGATTACCACTCCAAACTTCCCTCATGATTCTTTGATTCGGAAATCGATGCCAGCAAGACTCGAAAGGGTCTGGCTGTCCAATGACCAAAAATTCATGTTTGGCTCAGTTGCCGTGGCCAACCTCGCTTTCAGCAAGTCCGTCGTCTGTCGATTTACGTTGGATTACTGGAAGACCGTATCGGAGGTCACTGCTGAATACAGTCACGAGATCCGTCCACGTGAGAGCCCACAAGGCCACGACAGATTTACATTCACCATCAAGTTGTCTGACATGGCCGACTTGGAGTCCAAGACTATGTTTTTCTGTATCCGGTACACCGTCAATGGCCAGGAGTACTGGGACAACAACGACGCAACCAATTTCCAAGTTGATTTCCGCAAAAAGTATTTACCCCAGAACGGCAAGAACAGTTTCCAGGGACTCGGATCCACCCCGCTTGGCGGATTGCCTCGCAGCAATCGCCGACAAAACAGTAAAAGTCCCACTCTCCGTCCGTCGTCTTCTGGCCCGAATTCCGACGCATTTGGAAAGGGGAATGGCGTCTTTAATTTCGAGCAACCCATCCATGAATTCCTCGGCGAATCGGAGCCCGGTGGCGGCCTGCGCTTCAAATCGAAATCGTCCTCTTCTCTTGCGAGTGACAACATCGCCATGGATCTGGTGTCTCCTAGTGGAGTTGTCTTTTCAAACAGGTATGACTTCTCTGCGTCTCTGGACGCTGCTGTCAAAGCTGCCAAACATCCCGCGTCCGGCCAACCCAGGGCCAAAGAGCAGGACACTCTTTATATGAAGAAGAATTTCCGGGACGCCGCTCCCTTTCGCTCCACAACCAATTCTGCCAATACGTCCACTGGGACATCTCCGCCCGCTCCCAGTCTGCCCAGCGCCTCGTATGAGGAGCTTGTCAACAAGTATTGCTTCGTACGTGCCCCCGATCTCCATTTCAACCACCTCCCGGATCCTTCTCTCAGGGCCCTGTCCACCGCCTCGTCTTCTTCTTCCTCTGCTCGCTCAAATTGTCCGGTTCTGCTCTCTTGAGTCTGAAACGCAGAAAAAAAAAACAATCTCCTTTTTTTACTAACTGATGTCCGATGTGGTCTAGTTTGGCTCTGCCACGAAACAATCCAGTCCTACCTTCAGGGATGGGACTCTGAACATTGCTGCGCCTGACGTGCAAAAGGGGCAGCAAGCTCGCGGGCCGAGTAATCAAAAGCTGATTACTCCCATCACCCCCGAGGATTCTCCAGTACGGCACCGTAAGCACGCCAATGGTGCTGCTCACCACAGCATTTACTACGCGTCTACGAACCCCTATTTTTCGGCCTTGAATTCGGATCAGAGCACAATTTACTTTTCAGGCTCTCCGTCATCACAGCAGGAGTCCTTCGCCGCTGGCTTGCCTTCTAGCCGTGGCCGCACGACACCACCCACGTTGGCATCTGGATCGGGAACACCTGGCAGCGATATTGCCACGGACCGGTTTCCGTGGACTGCCGATGCACACAATGCCACCGCTATTCAAAGCTGAATGCTGAATGCCCGTCGGCATGACCACGCCTGGGATCCCACGCTGTGTGAGTGACCATTGATATGGGCGAGCCGAACAGGTGGTGCGCCGGCCGTGGTTTTTTTTTTTTTCTTTCATTCGTTTCTCTCGCTTTTCTTCTTCTTCTCCTGTTTTCCTCAAAGTCATCTTTTCGTTCAAATTCGGTTATTGGCGTTTCTCATGAAAGGGGCGAATTTGCATCAAAAAGGTCGTTGTTCGGCGGGCTGAAAGCGCTTCTTGTGCGGGCTTATGATTTGGATGGGATACTGGTTATCATGATGCATTTTTTTTACTCTCGCGCTGTCCACGGCCTCGACTTTTTTTTTATTATTATGACCTGATGGTCTGACTCAAAATTGTTTCGACGACTTCTGTTCTTGTTCTTTCACTTGGTATGATTATTTGGGTCGTCTTTTGGGAAAAGCGAATGAGGAACTGGGTAGACCAGGGTGGCCAGGTAGATGATACTGCATGCCGACTCGGCCCCTGCGACCACCCAACGCATGGAAGGGTTGAGCGCCTGGTGCTCTTTACGAGATGATACGACATTTCTAGCAGACTAATGGAATTCACGGATTGAGGATACAAAAAAAGCACATGGTGCAGCACAGCACACAAATCAAAGGTGTTGCAGATCCTAAATGAAGCTTTGCATCTGGAAAATATATTGATAGAAAGTTCATACATGTGCACACATGTCCTGACTGACCCGGTGACCGTCAACCCGGTGTAAGACAAACGTCATGTTGGTGCCTCATTCTTTTTGTAGAAGCCGCGTGCCCGTGTGGAGATATGCGGGGGTGGGCCGACGCAACCTGCCAGCTCCAGCGTTGCCACACTTCTGGAATTATATCCGAGACAAGATTGGAATGCTTCCCATGACATCTCGAGAGCATTTTTTCCGTGCATGCGTGGCCGTAAGCCCCCCCGGGGAACGGGGCTATGTCGTCATCAGCCCATAGGGAGAGCATCTCGGTGGCGCTATTGTCGGCGGAGAACTATCTACCTGGATAAAGCGTGTGTGTTATGGTCATGGCATCACTTTGTGGCGATGAGGCTGGAAGGGCGGTGACGAGATGAGGCTGCTGCTGGACCTTGGTGTTGGTTCGGGGTTGTGGGGACTTGGAGGGCAGAAAATGAAATCCCAGATGGCAGAGATTATCGGACCAGGCGGGCGTGGAGATGGAGTTGCGGCTGGGTGTCCACTGTGGGGGGGGGTGTGCTGATTGACCCGCTGCTGCGATTGAGGGAGGGTTATGACGTGGGGATGGGGGTGGATGGGGGTGGATGGGCTGGATGGGGGGTGTATGTATGGTGTGTCGATGCGTTTCAATGTCGGCGTGTTTGGACCTGCGGTGGCATGACGAATTGCTGGTGCAGGATTTGTACGAGTTTGCTGAACAATGGACGGTGGAATCGGTTAAAAAAAAAAAAAAAGGCAAATCACTCATCATACATGTGTCCGGATTATAAAGCCGTAGCTCGCGAGACTGGCTTCTCGGGTCCGTGGTCTGCGCCTGTGATTTCCACAACCACGGCCGGCGACGTATATGCCGCGTCGAGCGCAAGTTCATGTTGACTCCTGTTGCTGCTGCTGCTGCTGCCGCCCGGATGCCTTGCTCACGAAACGCATCAGGTCGCGCTGTATGGCCGGTCCCTCCATCCCGGGGATGTGGTCTGCTTGGGCCTCCGTCACGGGCGTCACGCCGATCCACTTGTCTCGCGGGCCGGCCATGAGAGCCTTGAGCGACATGCCCATGTTGCACGGGTAGCCCTTTTGCTAGAGCCGGAGGATGCGGTTGGCGGGGAGGGGCTCATCGGCGAGGATGGTGATAGCGATGGATGTCTTGGGGCCCCTGGGCCATACTTGGCCGTGGGAGCGCCGGATGATGGTGTAGTGGTTGGAGGATTTGGTAGGCCGGCTCACGAGCCCGGTTGCGAGGAGCTTCTCCAAGGGCGGTTTTGAATCTTGGTGGTGGTGGTGGTGGTGATGACGGTGATGGTTGCGCAGCGAGGATGGGTCATGGTGAAAGAGAAGAGGGAGGATGGCCGAGGTCCGGTCTCAACTTGATTTCGCTACTGGGCTGTCCAAGACATGGCCTAACCAGACTATTTCTGGGTGCCTGACCTGTACCCCAGTGCCCCAGTCATCCACTGGCCCCGAGAGAAACATTTGAGGTAGGTTGCTAAGTTCCACCTGTATATACATATGTACATCTTTATGTATTAATATATAAACATGACCAAACAAAAAAAAAAAATACATTTCTTTTTTCAGCATGCTTCACTGTCCGCCGTCTTAACCAACTCCCAGCACTTTCTCATACCCGTACCCATCGACTCGCCCTCCACGTCCAAAGTCCATCTCCACGGTCGTCCAGCCAAGCTTGCAGCGCCCTCGACGTCGATATCCCCTCGGCTCACAAACCGGAACATGTGCACATGCATCGTCAGCTTGATATGCGAAAACAGCCACGGCACGCTGCCCAGTTCTCCCAGGTATTCAAGTTCAAGTTCCGCTCTGCCATCATCCTTGTTGGGCGCCACACGCAGCATACTGGCCGCATGTGTCCGGGCCATCTCGCTGCGCTGCGCCGGAGAGCATGTTTCCGGGGCCGGAATGGGTGTGCTCGGAAACTCCCATAGCCCGGCGAGGAGACCCTTCTCTGGACGGCGCTGGATGAGAAAACTGCCATCATGGCGCTGGATGGCACAGACGATTTCCTGCTCCACTCGAACGGGCTTCTTGGCTGTCTTGATGGGGAATTTGCGGGCGTAGTTGGATATGGCTTCCTGTTCCTGTTCCTGTTCCTGTTCTTGCTGTTCTTTTTCTTTTCTCTCTCGAGCCTCGGCCTCTTTCTGCTTGTCGTGGTCACTGGCAGACGACAGCCGCTTGGCGGGGTTTCCCGTGAAAGCAAAGGCTGCAAGTGTCATCTGTTTGGGTTTCTTCCCACCTTGTGTCTTGTCCGGCTGCGCGGACCTCGCCTTTGTCTTTCTCTCCCGCGGCGGCTGTGCCTCTGGTTCGTGGTCATGGTCGAGGACGTCTTCTTCGAACGGCTCGCAGAGGGTACATCCGTCCTCCATGTCCGGAATGCGGACTGTCCTGCCGGGCTGGCTCGTCGTCATCGTCTTTGCCTCGCCGTACACCCGGCACGACCGAGTGATGGGGCAAGCCGCGCAGTTGGGCTTGGGTGTGCAGATGGTGCTGCCCAGCTCCATGAGGGCCTGGCCCCATCTTCCGGGGCGGTCCGACGCGGTAGACTCCGGATCTTCTCCGTCCTCGAGATCTTGCGACACGGCTTTGGCGAGAGCATCCGCTGCCGTCCAGATGGCGTCGATGACCCGTTTGTCGGTCTTGATGTTGCCGTAGATGCCTAGCTGCCGGCTGAGCACGCGCAGCACGTTTCCGTCGACCATGGGAGCTGCCCGGCCAAAGACGATGGCGGAGATGGCACCGGCGGTGTATCGTCCCACTCCCGGAACCTTGGCTTCGAGATCAGCAGTCGCGGCCGGCAAGAGTCCTCTCATGGTCTCGTCGTGGACGACGATTTTGGCGGCCTCGTGTATTCGCGTTGCGCGACTGTAGTAGCCCAGCCCGCGCCACGCCGCCAGCACATCCTCGGCATCCGCAGCCGCGAGGTCGTGTATCGTCGGCCACTTCTCCATCCATCGTTTCCAGTAATCAATCACCACCGCCACTCTTGTTTGCTGGAGCATGATTTCGCTGATCCATACCTCGTAGGCCCGCCGCGCCAACTGTTCTCGAACCCGATCGGTCGTCGGGGATGCGTCTGGATTTGGATTGATCCAGGACTTGCGCCACGGCATGGCGCGCGCCGTGCTGACCGAGTCAAACCATGACAGGAGAGATCGGCGATGTGTGAGGCCGCTGACTCGGCACAGCAACAACGGTTTGTGATATGACAAGGAATGGTGACGGCCCGTGGCGGGTGCACAGGGATCCGGATGCGTGATGGGTCCGGTTTCGAAGAGTGAGCTGGGAAGACTGCTCTGTTTGCCGGTTCGAGCACTCGACGACTTGCGCTTCTTGGTAGGTCGAGCCTCGGGGTCGCTTGCGTCATGGTCGTCGCCGAAGCTGTCGTCGCTGTCACGCGTGTCGGGACCGCGACTGGATGTCGTCGTCGTTGTCATTCGTTTGGGTCGACTGGTTGTGGTCGTGGAAGACGAGAGTCTTGTGGCTCGTTTTCCGGCCATCGTGAAGCATTCTCTTTTTCCCGCTGCGACAGACGTCCAGTGCTGTGGTCTGCAAATCCGGCGGCACTGCAGATTTCGATGCGACTTGATACTTTGCTTTCAATGTTGCGAGACGCGTGGCTCCATTCGCGCGTCTCGGGAACGAACTCCACCACGCGTAGAGTGAGTGGGCTGAACCCCCAGGGCTGGCTGGTTAGGAATAATCCAGTCATTTGGCGGCGGCCCAGACCCGGCCAACAAACAAATTCACCAATCGGCCTTGTCCCAGAGAACGGAACGCGCACGAATTTGGCAGGCGCGATGACATCACGGCCCGGACCAACAGCCAGTTGTCGAGACTCAAGAATTGACAGGCAATCTGCAACTTCTCCGTCGCGTCGGCATTGCAGTGCTGGTGGCCTTGCTGACAATGGCTTGCATCATGGGTGTCACAAATCAGCATGCGGTGGACTGCTTCTGTCATGTCTCACCCCGATTTGATGCATGCACAAACAATACTTACAGAATCTTCCGTTCGATGGTGAAGGCGGGG
>AFRA01000224.1:0-40076 GCA_000223055.1 Claviceps fusiformis PRL 1980
TTTTAGTTTATAACTAATATATATATATATAGTAATTAAATAATCTCTTTATAAAAACATTTAGTATTTAATAATCTTAATTTATTAGGATTTAAGTTAAACCACTATATATATATAGTTAGATAAAGGAATATATCTAAATCCTTTAATATAGGCATTTCTAGTAAAACTATATCTTCTTAAGATTCTATTTCTATATAATACTAAGTAATAATTTACTGCATTCTATATAAATTAACTAAGCGTAAAGGTAAAGCCTATATATTAGAACTAGGAATAGGTTAACTATCTATAGTTATAATAGAAATAAAAGTCCCTTAAATCCTCTTTAACCCCTATTTCTTTACTAATATAAAGCTAATTATATTAGCTTTAGTATAAGTATTTAGATTTATATATATTATTTTTAATTTTCTACTTAATAGAGTAGTAGTTATTTTAAAATATAATAATACCCTTAAAGAGTTATTAGTTAAGCATTAGGTATTATACTTAACCTCTTTCCTTTTCCCTAATTAGTTTTCTTCTTTAATTTTTCTTTCTTTACTTTAGTATTAGTAACTTTAGTAGAATTAGATTTTTTAAAATATTAGGGTTTAATATATTCTTCTTTACTATACCTATAATAGGTAACTTTTTAGTTATTATTTTAGTTAAATTTTTAATTATTTTTAAAGAAAGGATTTTAAAAAATAATAGCTTTTTTTAAGTTCTATTTCTTTTTAAAATAGCTAGTTTAAGGTTTCTTTAAATTAAGATTTCTTAAAAGTATAGACTTAACTTCCCTTTTGTACTAATTCTTAAATTTAAAGGCTTTTTAATATTAGGTAGCTAATCCTATAACTTCCTCTTAAGTCTCTAGGATTTCTAAAGTAAGTATTTAAATATAATAATAAAGAGATTCCTTTAATTTTATAAAAAATTATAAGGCTCTTTATTATTTATTTTCCTTAGAGAAATACTTCTTAAGGGAGTTAAGATAAATATAAAAATCTCTTAAAGATTATCCTTCTCTTTACTTTATAAATTCTAGTTATTATATTAATTTAACCTCTTTATTCCTAGAATCCTTAATTAAGGTTAGGGTTTATTTTAGAAATCCTTTCTAATTATTCTTTTAAGCTTCTTTTTAATCTAGATCTTTTTTTATAAATTAGTCCTAATATAAATAATAATTAAGCTTTATATAGTTATAAGTAAGAATAATCTTTTAATAATCTTATTAATACTGTTTTAGTGTGCTATTAATAGCTTAATATAAATTATTAATTTAATCTTCCCTTTTTTATAAAGTAGTATTTAATTCTAGTTTAATAATATTACTAACTTATACCTCTTTATTACTATTAAAGTAGGAATTATTTAATAAATAATAAATATAGTAGAAATAAAGTTTAGTTCCTAATTAATTTAGTAAAGTATCTTTTAATTCCTACTTATAAATATATAAATATTAAATTTCCTTTAGCTATTAAATTTATTATTAAATTGCTTATTCTTTAAATATAGTTTTTATTTTAGTGTATTCCCTAGTTAGACCTTATTTCTAAGATAAGGATTCTCTCTAACTATAGGTTTATATTTAAGATATTTTAATTATATTAACTTCCTAGGTAATTACTTAATAAAAGTCTTAGAATATTATATTAGTTATAAGGAGTATTAAGGGTAATTAGGTAGGAAGAATATAACCTAAATTCTCTTTAGACTTTTTATAGAACTAGTATTATTACTAGACTAAGACTTACTTCCTTTTTCCTTCTTTATTTAAAGTAATTCCCTATTAAATCCTAAAGAAATATCCTTTAATCTAGAATACCTATTTTTCTATAATACGCTACTAATACATAGATATCTAATTTATTCTAATAACCACTCGTCTCCGATTAGAAAGGGAATCGTAATAGGGGTGTATGTGATATTTAGACCTGAAATTCCACACATGCCGAATTGGGCATAACACTTAGTAAAGCTTACTAAAATTTATATAGCTCTTAATAAGTATATATATAACTATTATATAGGCTATAATATCTCCTAAATAAATTATAATAAAGCTATAGAATATTACTATAGTATTACTCTAAATATTAACTCTTATTATATAAAAGAGTAAATGTAGGTATTATATTAATTAGGTATAAACTAAAATAAAAATAATAATATAAAAATATTTAATATTAATTTAATAAGGGTTTAAAATAGTGAATTAAAGAATAAAAAAGGGAAGGGGAAGTAATATACTATATAAATATCTTTAAAGGAATATATAAAATACTAAAAGCTTAAATAATATTTTTATTATAGTTCTCCCTTTTATTATTAATTTTATTATTATCTCCTTTTAGTATTACTTTTAAGAAATACTATTAAGGTTTATATAATTACTATAATAAATAAAGAAGGGGAATTAGATATTACTTTAATAAACTTAAAAAAAGATAACCCCTTAGCCTAAAACTTAGTAAAAAAGGTACTAATAATAAATAAAACTATATAGCTTAGGGGGTAGATAGTTTAAAGAAGGATTTTTTAAAAATAAAGGTATATATAGAATTACTACTATTTCTCCTCCCTTTTCTTTATAATAATACTACCTTCCTTATAATATAAGTAAATAATAGTTATAATAGTTTTACTACTATAAGTAAAAAAGCTACTTAATAGCTAAGCCTAATTAAAATTCCTTTTTCTTAACTCTATATAATTATAATAGTAGTAGTAGTAACCTAAGGGGGCTATTTAAGACTTAAATTAGGTATATATATTATATACTTAGTATGCTTTTAAGGGAATATAAATAAATAAATATTTTTAGTTACTACTTATATTATTTTAAGCCTTATTAAAAATTATATTCTAGGTATACTTTAGTTAGTATAGAATAAGGTTAAGCTTTACTTAGCTATATAATAGCTAATAATATAATTTAAAGGCACTTTAAAGGTAGCACCTTTTAATACCTATTAAATAGCCTAACTAACTATTATAATTCTTAGTTTAGTTTATACTAAGCTAGTATAGTATATAGTAAAGAAGAAATCTAATATATAGTTACTTATAATAAGTTTTTATAAAATAAACTTAATTCTAGCCTTAAGAGTAAAGCTAACTTAAAACCTACTAAAAACTAAAGGCTTTTTATTAAAACTTTAAAATTTTATAAACTTATTTAATAAAAAGAAGGTAGGGGGATTATTATTATATTAAAGCTATACTAACTACTATATTTACTTTTATTAAAATCTAAATAAATTAACCCTAAACCTTTTTTAAGCACTTTTATATAATATACTATATAAGTAGCTATTAAAGATTTATAAGTAAGTAGTAGAACTTATAAATAAAAGATAGATTTATATATTATCCTTCTTAATAATAATGCTAATACTATTAGTTAAAAAAGCTAAGGAGAGTTAGTACTTTTATATAAATTATTATATACTTAATTAGGTTATAAACTAAAACTACTACCTACTATCCCTTATTAAGGAAATACTATAATCTTTAGCTAGTGCTTAGTAGTTTATAAAACTTAATATTTAAGCTATATTTTACTACCTTTATATTACTAAAGGGGATAAGTATTTTATAGTATTTTAAATAAAGTTTAGGCTTTTTAAATAGCTTATTTACCTTTTTAGTTTAGCTAGTACCTTTACTATATTTTAATATTATATTAATAGAGCTTTAAAGTCTACTTTAGGGGACTTTATTATTATATATTTAAATAATATCCTTATTTATACTTTTAAGTTATAAAAAAACTATATATAAAAGATATATTTTATATTATAATAATTAAGGAAGGCTAGGCTATACCTTAATATTAGTAAGTATAGTTTTAGGGTTTAAAAGGTTAAATACCTTAAGTTTATTATAAAGGCTAGGAAAAGTGTTTACTTAAACTTTAAAAAAATTATAGCTATTTATAACTAAAAGGTACTAACTTAAACCTAAAAAGTAAGAAGTTTTTTAAGGTTTATAAACTTTTACTAGGAATTTATTAAGAACTTCTTAAAACTTACTAAGCCTTTACTAGCTTTAATAAAAAAAGAGATTTCTTTTTAATAAATAGCTAAATATACCTTTATATTTAAAGCACTTAAATTAGCTTTTATTTTATACTTAGTTTTAGCTTAGTAGGATTTTAATTAAAATATATTAATAAAGGTAAATATATTTAGAGAGGCTATAGGTAGCTACCTTTCCTAGTATAATATAAAAGGGGTTTTATACTTAATAGCTTATTACTTAGTATACTTAATATAAATATAGTAAAACTATATAATTTATAATAAAGAATTACTTATTATTATCTCTTACTTTAAAGTTTAGAGAGTAAATCTTTAAAGTATAGCTTACTTATTTATTATTCTTATTAACTATAAAAATTTAAAGTATTTTATTACCCTTTAGGAGATATTAAAGTAATAAGTATATTAATTAGAGATACTTACCTTTTATAATTTTAATTTATATTATTACCTTAAATACTTAGCTAGGTAGCTTAATACCCTTTTATAATAAAAGTAGAATAAATCTAAAAACCCTTTATAATAATAACCCTTAATAGTCCTTATAGTATTATAATATATTAATAATAGAATATTAGCTATAATATATTAAAAGCTTAGAATAAAGCTATATAAAAGTAAGGTTAAGGGTAAAATAAAAAAGAGCTAAGTACTAGAGGTAATTATTACTAAAGGGGGCTATATATAGTAAAACCTAGGTAGGGGTAGTAATAAATTGCCTTTAAACTAGCTTCTCTTTAGTAATAAGTACTTATAATTTTTTTAAAACTAGGGCCTTTAAACTAATAAGTTTTATACTTTTAAGTAATAAACTATATATTAAAGTAATAAAAAGTTCCCTAAGGCTATAGAGGTAAAGGCTTAGGTAGCTAATTATATTATTAATACTTATAGTATTCTTTAGTTTTAGGGCTAGGTTTAGGTTTTATAGTTTAAATCCCTTATTACTATATTAATTAAATAAGTATATAGATTAAGCCTACTTAGGTACCTAAAGTAGAATATACTATTCTAGGCGCTTTATTAGAATTATTACTAAAAAGGTATATTTAGTAATATAGCTTAAGATATTTATAATTATTATTATATAGATAGCTAAAAAAGCCAATAGCTTAAATAAGGCTTATTAAAGCTTATTCTAGCTTTAAACTAGTTTTAATTATAAATTTTAATAAACTTTATAATAAACTTACTAATAAAGAATATAAATTTACTTTAGTATTTAATAGTTATTATAAATTATTTTTTTAAGTTTATTTAGTTAGAGGCTATAATAAGTATAGTAGCTAAGGTATATATAAAGAGGTTTTACTTATATTAATAGCAGTTCTATAGGTTCCCCTTCTAAATTATTTTTAACTAAAAATTAGATTAAATTAAATAGTTTTAGTTAACCCTTTACTTTTTTATTAGTATAAAGTAGCTTCTTTCTATAGCCTACTACCTATAAATAAATAAAGGTATAGAATAGGCTAATTAGGAGATTTAGGTAGTTTTATTTATTATAATTAGCTTTTTATAGTTTAACTAAGCTAAGCACTTACTAGCTTATTAGCTTATACTTAATAATTATATATTTATAGTTATAGGGATAAGTGCTAATTAGGTTTTATATAGGTATAATATAGCTTTAGTATAGTTAGCCTAGCTTTAAGAGAGAAGTATAATTATAGCTAAAGAGTAAGTAGCTTTATTCCTAAATATACTATAGAAGGGTATAGCCTTAACTTAGGTAGTAATTAACTTTACCTAGTAGCACTAGTAGAATATTATAAATAAATTATAATAGCTAGCTAAAGTATTTTATATTAGAGATATAGTATAGCTTAGCTTATAATATATTAAAATAAATTATTTAAGCTAGAAGTTAAATTAGGTTATAGTAAAGTATAAGGTTTTAAAGGTGCTAATGCCCCTTATAGTTTACCTAAATATCCTATAGGGTATTTATTCTATCTTTTATATAGACCTTCTAAAGTGCGCTATAGTTAACCCTTTCTTATTATAAATAGAGGCTAATTATAAGCTAGGGCTAATATTAGCCCTTAAGGATAAAAACCTAAAGCTTTATAAATTTATAGTAAAGGAAATAGTAGCTATATATAATACTTAGGATTAGGGATATAGGCATAATATTTTAGTTAAGTAGGTAGGCTATATATAACTAACCTAGAAGCTATTAAAAAACTTTTTAAATATAAAAGCATTAGTATATTTTAAGTTATAATAAGGGGATATTTAAATATATAATAGGCTATCTTAGGGCTAGATTTTTAATACTATATATATAACTCCTATAAATACTTATTTTAATAACTTTATAGTGCTTTTATATTTTAATACTAATATAAACCTATAGAGGGCTTAGCTTAATTTAATTATTTTTACTATCCCTTATTAAATAAATTCTACTAAGCTTATTAATAGCTTATAAGTATAAGTATAAGGGGAGTAAAGGGGCTATTAAGTAGAGCTAAGGAGGATTATAGCTATTTTTAAAGGGGAGCTAGTATAAAAGAAAGCTAGGGAAGGCTAGGCTTATTTTTATTTAAAGAGATAGCTATAATATTATTATTATTATTAGCCTAAGCCTTTATATTTTCTTAGTAGTAGTTATACTAAGGGTAATATATATTACTATATAGGCACTTAGAAAAAGTAATTAATATATTATTAATAAAGGATTTATTAGGGGACTAATAGGACTAGCTTTTATATATAAATAAGGTAAAAGGGATAGAAGGCTAGGTTATAGCTACTTAGTAACCTACTTAGCTATAAGGTATAGGTATATTAATACCTATATAAGTAAATATAATATAAAATATACCTAAAGGAGAGAGTAAATATATAAGGGTATAAGTAGCTAGAGTAAAATATTTAGCTAAGGGTAGTATATAGTACAATAAAGGTATAACTCTAAATAAAGGAAGGCTTTAGTTACTATACTATAAAGGAGTTTAAAATATATTATAAATATATATTAAAGCTATAGGGAAGGAGGAAATAATAATTTATATAGCTACTTTTAAGTTTTAGGTAGTAGCTTTTAAATTCTAAATAACCCTAGTATTAGCTAAGGTAATAATATATATAAAGAATAGGGTAGTTATTACCTTAGGGTAGAAAGTAATTATAATAGTTTAGAATATTAAATAGAAAAAAAATAAATTAATAGAAGTTAAGACTAGGCTACTAAAAGGGATAGATATAGTTATAAGATACTCTTAAGTAGTATTATAAATATTATAGAATATATTTGTTAAATAGCTAAAGAACTTTATTAATATAAGCTTTTTATAGCTCTAACTAGAAGCTTAAAGAGCTATATTATAATTAATAGCTATTATTATTGTTGAAAATAACAGGGTTATTTATAGGGGATTCCTCACTATTAGTGCTATAATTATAGCGCTGATAGAAGCACTTTATAGGGGGCTTTATAAGCCAGTGCAAGCCAGCAAGCATGCGCGCGCGCGGGTGGCACAACTACGGAATTCCGACCGAAGGTCACGTGTGCGTGGGCTCGCAGCTGTGAGGTCCCTACAAATCCTTACTTTTCAACCTTTTCTGCCTATTCTAACAGTTATACGGTTAAACTAATAGCTATAAGGTAGGCCTAGTCTTTAGGTTAAATTTATAAGGTAACTAGTAAAGATATAAAGGAATAGATTAAAGGATATAACTAAGCTAGCTAATAGCTACTTAGTTAGGGAAGGTAGCTACCCTATAATATATATTTTTTACTATTTTTCTTAATAAAGAGGAATTTATAAAAAGTCTTAGAATTAGATTCTTTATTACTAAATTCTAGGCTTTCTTTCTATATAAATATCTAAAAATCGGTTTTTTAGTATTATATATTGATTTTTACTAAGTTAACTAATTATAAACACATTAGCAGCTAATTTATATAGCTATAAGTCTATTTTTTTATTTTCCTATATAAATAAATTTTATAAAAAATAGAAAGTAGCTTATAAAGCCTAGCTAGCAACTAGGATCCACTAATAAGGTTAGTAGGTATATAAGGGAAGGAAGTGAAAAACCCCCTTATAGCTACTAACTATATAGACCATTAGAATCACTCTTACTAGCTACATACACCTATAAAGTTAGAGATTAGATATAATTTTTATTAAATATTATTATTATAAATTCTTTAGCGAATTAAATAGTGCTAAATGCAACGCAAAAGCTTCTATTTTATATAAAATATAGTGGACTATAGCTTACTGCAGTACTCTACTCTATAGAGCAGTGGATCTATATATATATGCTTACTAAGCCTACTACCTTAGTAAGCTATGCTCTATAGCACCCACCTCTATTATTTCTAATAGGTTATAAGCCTAGAAGAGAACTTTTAGTATTTAGAAAATTTACTAAATTTTTCTATAATAAAGGAAAATATTACTATATTTATAGAGAGTGTAGAAGCTACTTATTCCTTCTATAAAAAGAATAAATTCACTAAAAAGAAGTTTTCCCTTCTATAAAATAGGAAAGAATATAATATAGAAGAATTCCTACTTCTATAAAAATTTAGAATTAGTAAAAAAAGGGATATTTTACCCTATAAGAACCTCTTATAAATAAAATAAAAAATAAGACATAGAAGAGTTCCTACTTCTATAAAAAGAAAGAGATATATAGTAACCTTACTATAACTTAAAAGACTACCTTCTATAAAAGAGTAGAAAGAAAAATTCCTACTTCTAAAAATATTAAACAAAAAAAAAAATAGATTTAAGAGATCCAAGCCAAATTAGCTAAGGGGTCCCTACCCTAGAGCAGTCGTGGGCAGAGCATATAAACTAATAGATTTTATAATAAAATAATAATATCTCTAATATTTTAGAAAAATTAGAAATGTTAGCAGCTGCCGTTACCTCTGCCCTAGCTATAGCTTTAAAACCTATAGCTAAGCTAACACAAAAAAAACCTTAGGAAAGCTCTAAAAATTCTAATATTCTAAACTCTTTTAATAATTCTATTATTAAAGAATTTAATAAAAGGGTTTATAGCTTTCCAGAGGGGGCTAGGCTAAAGGGGCTAGAAAATTTTAATCAGTGAAAGCAGGCCCTAAATATCTAATTTAGGGCACTAAGAATGCCTAATTTCTTAGAAAATCCTAGTATTGCTAAAAACCTTAGCAATCCTAACTAAGCTATAATTCTTATGCTTTTAAGAGATAGCTATACTAAAGGCCCCTAAAATGCTATAATTTAGCAAAAAGACCCCTTAGAGGCATATAGTGTTTTAACCCAGCAGTATTCTTAGAGTTCTAAAATACAGCATAGTACCCTTTATAATCAATTTCATAGCCTAAATTTCTAAGGTTATAAGGGGTCCCTAGAGTCTTTTAATACTTTATTTAATAACCTACTAACTAGGCTAAATTTAGCAAGTGTTTTTATAGAGCCTATAAACTAAGTAAACCAATATTTATAAGCTCTAAAGTCAACTTTTCCTCAGTGGGCTAAAAGGCAACGTTTTTCTATAAAAACTAATAGGGCTCTAGGGGCCCCTATAGGGGCACTAAATTTGCAATTTCTTATAGCTAATTTACTTAAAGAGCAAAGGGATAAGAGCTCTTCAGCATCTAAAGCTCTAAATTATAGAGCTACTGCTTTTAAAGAATTTACATATAAAGGCTCTAAAGAAAATAAAACCTCTAAATATCCTAATAAGGATAAAAAGAAAAAGAAGAATTTCCCCTAAGAAAATAAGGGAAATTCTAGCCCTAATTCTAAGAAAAAGGGGAAAAGTTAGGGCAAAAAATCCTCTAAAAAGGCTAAGGATAATAATAAGGGTTAAGAGGGATCCTTTATACTAGGAAACTTTAACCTTTCTTTAGGGGCTTTAAAGCTCTATAAAAGACCTAGTAGCCCTAGTGCTAGCAGTGATTCTAGCAAAGATTCTAGTATTTATTCTTAAGAATCTACTACTCTTAGTAAAGCTAGCACTAAAGTTAATAAGCTAGAGGATAAAATATCCTCTAAAGCCTTTAATTTCTATAATAAAGAGATAAAAAACTCTCTTCTTTATAATATAGGTTCCACTATTTACTTAGTTAATTCTAAGGAATATTTTATAAGTTACACACCTTATAAAAAAGGGGAAGCTAGGCCTATAACCACTAGTGGTGGTCCTATCTATTTTAAGAGATATGGAAAGGCTAAATTTTGGTTTTATATTAGCAAAATCCTAATAAATACAGGCCCCTAGTCCTAGAAAATACACTATATTTTCCTAAATTAAATATAAATATAGTAAGCGGACTAAAGCACTATTTAGCAGGAGGCTATATATATAAGAATTCGCTATTTTTAGCTAATAGGTCTTATATTAGTATTTTAAACATTAAAAAGTATAGATTTTTTATCCAGCTTAAGAATACTAATACCCCCCTTCTAAAATCTCCTTCTAGCTGCCCTTATAGGCACTATAATGGTTATTTTAGTTATATAGTTACTAGTTACCCTATAGAGGTCTAAATTCCCTCTAAGGAACCTATATAGGCTAAGGAAGCTTAAGAAATTAAAGCATTAGAGGTTTCTAACCTAGAACCCACTAATTTAGTAGTACCTTCTTCACTAAAGCTTATAAGCTAGGCACCTAAATTTACAGAAGTCTTTCCTTCTAATATAGGGCTATTAGAGGCCCTTAAAAAAATTATAGAAAAGGCTTTAGCAGATTTAGTATCTAAAAATCCTGCTAAAATAGGCCCTAGGCCTTTAATAGCTCCCTAAGAGGCCTATAATTCTCAAGGGGCCTAGCAGGGAGCTATTAAAGAAGATGTTATAGTGGCTAAAAAAGAGCTTATAAGGGATCTTATAGAAGACCCTAAGCTAAATTTATACCAAAATTTGCTAAGATTAGCTAGAATCTAGCATGTTAGACTAGGGCACCTAGGTCTACCATTGCTAAAGAAAACTAGCTTATTAGCTAAGGAAATCCTAGATTTTTCTAAGGTTAAAGAAAAGGATTTTAACTGCTTAACCTATAATTAAACAAAAGCAGTTAGAAGGCCCTCTAAGACCCTAATTCTAGACCCCCCTAGGGCTCTAGATAGACTAGAGGGGGATACAGTAAAGATAAGCCCTATGCCTTATAATAAGCACCCTATATACCTTATTCTAGTAGACTGAAAAACTAGATATAAATAGCTATTTTCTTTGCTAAATAAGGAGGGCCCTACTGTTTTCCTAACTATAAAAGGGTTTTTTAGATCCCTAAAGCTTAATTTTAGTACCTACCCTAAATATCTACATTTTAATAAGGGTAGAGAGGTTAATTCTGCTTACTAGCAGTGGCTAGCAAAAAAGGGGATAAAATTTACTACTTCTTCCCCTTATATCTATAAGCAAAATAGGCTAGCTAAGAGGGCTATCCGTATTATAATGGACAGACTGCGGGCTACCCTACACTAGTCTAGTTTACCCTTATATCTATGGAATTTTATTATTTTTGCTATTATAAATCTTATAAATATAATAGTAAATTCTACAAAACTAGCTAGCCTAGCACAATTATTAGCCATAAATTTTAAAGAAAATGCCCTAATTACCTTAGAGATTAGCCCTGCTAATTATAAGAGTATTAGGGCTATTAGCTCTTATTATAAGGTTTTAATTCCTATAGAAAAAAGACCTAAAGCTCAAAAACTAGCCCCTAGGACTATCCCTAGAAGGTTATTAGCTAATTTAGGCTTTAGAACCTACTTAGTTTATATTCCTTCTAAAAGACTAGTTACTAAAACTAGCTTTATAAGAATTATAGAACCTATAGGCCCTATAAATTTTGGCCTCCCTAGGTCTTCTATAGGGGATATCTCTTTAGAGGGGGATCTAAGTGCCCCTTAGAACCTTCTATAGAATAATTCCTTAGAGGGGGAAAATAACTAAAATAGTAGTATTCTTATTAAGGATTACCCTATAGTATCTTCTAATTAGATAGTTAATAAAAAGCCTAAATTAATTCAGAGTCCTAGGGACCTAGGTTTAGATAAAAATCAACTAGATAATCCAGATAAAATAGATATTAACTTAGCAGCCCTTTTTAAGGAAATCTACTATAAGGCATAGCTAAAGGCTAAAGAAAATAGGCCTAATAATAGCGCTAAGCCTAAGTCTTGGAAGCAAGCTTTAGCAAGCCTACAGAAAAAATAGTGGCTATAAGCTATTTTTAGCGAATTTAAGCAACTTCTAAAGGCAGGCACTTTTAAATTTATAGGAAAAGAAAATATCCCTAAGGGCTAGAGAGTACTAAGAAATAGGCTTATTTTAAAGCTTAAAAAGAATAAAGAAAATAATCCTTTAAAATACAAGGCCTAACTTATTACTAAAGGTTTTATATAAATAAAAGGCTTAGATTATACTAATACCTTTGCCACTACTAGTATTCCCCCTAGCTAGTAAATACTATTAGCTATAGCAGCCTAAGAAGACTAGGAAATAGAGTAAGTGGATTTTATAGAGGCTTTTCTTAACAGCTACCTAAAAGAGACTATTTATATATAAATTTCTAAGGGATTTGTTAAATTTCTTAAATAAAATCCACAACTAGCTAAGCTAGCTAAAAATTTAGCTATAAAGCTACTAAGGACTTAGTTATTATACTAAGAAAATCCTTATATAGCTTAAAGTAAAGCTTTAGAGAGTGGCAATAGACCCTAACCTTAGTTCTTAAAAACCTAGGTTTTAGCCCTCTTACCTCTAACCCTGCTATATTCTATAATTTAAAAACATATACCTTTATTATAACTTATATTAATAATTGCCTTTTAATTGGGGCGGATTTGCAATATATTAAGGAGCTTAAGAAAGCCCTTTATAAGGCTTACCCTATAGAAGATAGGGGCCCTATAGAATTTTTCTTAGGGGTTTAAATTTAGCGTAACCGAAAAAATAGGGTCCTAAAGATACACTAAAAGTAGTATATTTTAGAGGCCCTAGTATGCTTTAAGCTAGAAAATTACAAATCTATTAGAATAACGCTATAGCTAGGGGTCTTAAAATAATAGCTTATTAAGCCCTTTATATCTAAAGAGGATATAAAGGAATATTAGAGCATTATTAGTACTATTATATATCTTATGCTATTAATAAGACCTAATGTTGCTTTTACGCTGCAGTGGCTTTTAACAGCCCTAGCTAGCCTGTATTTAAAGCATTTATATACTGCTAAAAACCTGCTAAGATACCTTTTAGGTATAAAAGATTTAGCTATTATTTATAAGGGCCCTACCCCTATAAATAATATAAAAACCCCTAAGGCTAGCCCTAGCTTTAGCTTAATTAGATTTTATAATAATAATTTTACTGGAGATAGAAGCTCTTTTAAATCTACTTATACTTATCTTTATAAGCTAGTAGGGGGCCTAATTAGCTAGAAATTAAAGAAGGCTAGCACTATAGCCTTATTAATAATAGAAGCAGAGTCTAACGCTATTTATAAGACTTTCTAGGAGCTTTAGTGGCTTAAAGGGATTTTTATAAAGCTAAAAACACCTATAAAACCCCCTATATAAATTTTCTGTAATAACTAGAGAGCTATAAAAACCGCTTAAAACCCTGCTCTTTATAGCTATACTAAATATACCCTCCTAAAATTCTACTATAACTAATAACTAGTCTTAGAAGGGCTTGCTAAAATCGCTTACCTAGATACTAAGAAAATGCCTACTAATAGGCTTATAAAGCCCCTTATAGGCCCTATATACCTTATTTTCTTAGAACTTATAGGTTTAAAACCCCCATAGTTTATTGCTAAAGGCTATAAAAACAATGCCTAGCTAAAGGCATAAAAATAATAAAAACACCTAGAAAATTAAAAATAACTATAAAAATAAAGAAAGAATAAGGTCCCTGCTTTTAATAGCAATACCTTTATAAAATACTATACTTTACTATAGTAAAAAGTTACTTACCCTAAAGCCCTAATTTTAGGCTCTATAATTCTATAATCCTTTTTTATTTTAGAATTTTCCTAGATTTTATATAACTTTTTCTTTTACTTTTACCTTTAGCGCCTTTATAATAACTATCCCTAATACTTCTTTAGAGGGGGTGTTAAAAATAATAGGGTTATTTATAGGGGATTCCTTACTATTAGTGCTATAATTATAGCATTAATAGAAGCACTTTATAGGGGGCTTTATAAGCTAGTGTAAGCCAGCAAGCATGCGTGCGCGTAGGTAGCACAACTACAGAATTCTAACTAAAGGTTACATGTGTATAGGCTTATAGCTGTAAGGTCCCTATAAATCCTTACTTTTTAACCTTTTCTGCCTATTCTAATAGTTATATAGTTAGACTAATAGCTATAAGGTAGGCTTAGTCTTTAGGTTAGATTTATAAGGTAACTAGTAAAGATATAAAGAAACGGATTAAAGGATATAACTAAGCTAGCTAATAGCTGCTTAGTTAGGGAAGGTAGCTACCCTATAATATATATTTTTTACTATTTTTCTTAATAAGGAGGAATTTATAAAAAGTCTTAGAACTAAATTCTTTATTACTAAATTCTAGGCTTTCTTTCTATATAAATATTTAAAAATCAGTTTTTTAGTATTATATATTGATTTTCACTAAGTTAACTAATTATAAGTATATTAGTAGCTAATTTATATAGCTATAAGTCTATTTTTTTATTTTTCTATATAAATAAATTTTATAGAAAATAGAAAGTAGCTTATAAAGCCTAGCTAGCAACTAGAATCCACTAATAAGGTTAGTGGGTATATAAGGGAAGGAAGTGAAAAACCCCCTTATAGCCGCCGACCGTACAGACCGTTAGAATCACTCTTGCCAGCTACGCACACCTGCAAAGTCAGATATTAGATATAATTTATTAGATATTATTATTACAAATTCTTTAGCGAATTAAACAGTGCTAAAAGCAACGCAAAAGCTTCCATATTTCGTGAGATATAGTGGACTGCAGCTTGCTGCAGTGCTCTGCTCTGCAGAGCAGTGGATCTGTACGTGCACGCTCACTAAGCCCACTACCTTAGTAAGCTGTGCTCTATAGCACCCACCTCTATTATTTCTAATAAAGGTTTATAAAAAGGTAATAAATTTCTTATTAGTTAAAGGGTTCTTATACTTACTACTTTTCTACTACTTCTCCTTTACTTATTATTACTTATATTAAAGGTAGTTTATAAATTAGTATCCTTATTTACTATAAATAAAGTATTTTTATAGGAAAAGGGAAGATTAGAGAGGTTTTTTATAATTTAAGATCCTAGAATATAGAGTTATAGTAGCTTTACTATATCTTTTATTTATAAATAATATTTTATTTTTTATAGAAAAGGTATTACCTTTTATTATTTATTATATAAAGATTATAGCCTTTTTAATATAAAAGTATTTCCTAAGGTTACTTATAACCCCTTTATAAGTTAGTAAATAACTATAAAGAGTATTATAGTATTTAAAAATATTACTAATAAAAGTAAGAAGTTATTAATAAAGCTTTATATTAACTATAAAAGAGTTAAAAAAACTATAATAAATTCTTTTAAAGTTTTTAATAAGATAATCTAGGTATTATAGCTTAGTTTTATTAAGGTTATTATTAATAACCTTTTATAGTATTATAATATTCTACTTAATTCTATAAAAATACTAATTACTCTTAGTTTTAAAATTACTTTTTATATAAATAGGAAGCTTATTAAAACAAAGCTTTTTATAGGCTAACTTATTTAAATAATATATAAAGGTATTCTTTACTAATATAATTAAAAAAGTATAGTGTTATATCTCTAAAGAGATATTATAATAAATATACCTATCCCTAAAGATATTTACCTTTAGAGTAAGGAAGTTCTATATTTTTTTAGTATATTTATCCTCTTTTATATATACTTTTATAAGTTTACTTAGAATTTATTATATTTAGTTATTTAAGATTCTACTTAAATTATTATTATATAGTAGGTTCTAAAAAGCTTAGTTAGGTAGGTTTCTATAGAAAGATTTAGAGTTTTTTTTAAAAGAATCCCTTTATTAGCTAAATTAATTAATAGAAGTATAAGTAAGGAAATTAAAGTTAAGCTATAAAAGAGAGTAAGATAGCTATTAATAAAGCTTATAAGAGTTATTATTTAGGTTTAAATATATTAAAGGGGGGTAATAACTTATATTTAGGGAAGAATTCTATATAAACTAGTATTAATAGCCTAGTTATATATAAAATTAAAGTATTAGGAGCTTTAAATAATAGGAAGAATTTTTAGCCTTAGTAAAAGGAAATATCTCTTTAAGCTATTAGTTTAAATACTTAAGTAGCTTAAAAAAAGAAAGGGAAATTAAAGGTTGAATTCTTTTTATAAACAAAATCCTATTATTTTATAAGAAATTCTAAAAGCTGCTTTAAAAATATATACTTATCTTCTAAAAGTAAAAGATATTTTAGTCTTAAAAGTCTTTCTAAAAGTTATTAATAAGCTTCTTTTTAGTTTATTCTCTTAACTTATAATAGTTAATAATATATATAATTTAATTATTAAGAGCTAATATTATTATATTACTAAGGTTAGGGTTTTTATAGGCTCCTTCTTATTCTAGTAAAATAGTACTATTAAATAAGTAAAGTTACTTTAAAAAGGAGTTTTTTAATAAGTAAATTAAATTAGTAACTAATAATACTTTATTATTATTATAAGTCCTTTTCTATATTTCTTATTAAATAATATCTTTAAAAGTTAGTAAAGCTATAGTTAGTTTCTATAGCTTTAGTAGCTAAATCTCTAAAGGCTTCTCTTTTATTTATTTTTAAAGAAGGTTTTTTACCTTTAAAATATAGTTTCCTATAATAAATAAAATAAATATTAGTATTTACTTAATAATAAAGGCTTTCTCTATTAAAGTCTAACTCTACTAGTTATAGTAAAGTTTTCTTCCTTAGTATAGTAATAGGGGTCTTAGATACCTTAAAAGCTATCTCTTCTTTATAGTTAATCCTTATAAATCTATAGTTATTACTAACCACTAATTAGTATTAGGAATAACTTATAAAGGGAAAACAGATACTAAAATATATATATAATAAAAACAACGTAAAAAGGGTCTATTATTAATGATTCTTCTAAGCTAAGAGCTAAGCTTATAAAGTGAGAAAAAGGTGGTGTTATGGCCACGCGTGCGGTCGGCAGTGCAGCCAATCAGACCGCGTGCATCGTTGTGGCGGACCCACCCGGTCGCCCACACACGCTGCACCCGGCGTTTTGCCTGCACCGAGGTTTTGCCGTTGAGAGCAATTCCAACATATACCTTTTTTAAAAATATAGCTATAATAATAACTTAGGTTTATTTATAAATATAACTAAGTTAAATTCTATACTTATCTTTATTTTAATACTTTAATAAGCTAATTTTATAGTTTTTAATAATTTCTATAAAATAATTAAAAAAACTCTTAAATATATAATAAATTAAAGGCTTAAAAAGCTTTTTTAAATTTATTAATTACTTTAATTATTATTATTTAAAGCTTTAAATAGTATATAATTTATTATAAATATTATATTTTATTAATAGGTTAAAGAAAGGGATTATAATAAATTTATAATATATTAATAGCTTTTTTAATATAACTGTTGGGAATAACTAATAAAGGGAAAGCAGATACTAAAATGCATGCATAATAAAAACAACGTAAAAAGGGTCTATTATTAATGATTCTTCTAAGCTAAGAGCTAAGCTTATAAAGTGAGAAAAAGGTGGTGTTGTGGCTATGCGTGTGGTTAGCAGTGTAGCTAATCAGACTGTATGTATTATTATAGCGGACCTACCTAGTTACCTATATACGCTATACCTAGCGTTTTGCCTATACTAAGGTTTTACTATTAAGAGTAATTCTAACACTAAGGAATTCTCTTTTTTTATAAAAGGAATTATTTAAAGAGTAGCTGAAAAAATAAATAAAAAATCTTAGTTAAGGGAAGTATTATTAAGTAAATCCTAACTATAAGATATAGGGATGTAATTAATTATAATTAAGGATTCTATAAGTTATAGTTATTATTATTACTTTTATATAATTTATATACACTTTACTTATTCTTTAATTTAAATATTAGCTTTATTAGTATTAATAAAGGTTTCTAATACTTTATTAAATAAAGCCTTTATTATAGTATTTATAATATTATTATTCTTATTAATTTAGTAAATTTTTATAAGTTTATAGTATTTATATAATTATTAAAAAGCTATAGTATTAATTATTAAGCGTTTTTCCTTAATTATACCTAGCTTTATAAGGTACCTATATAGTAATAATAAGTTAGTATAGATTATTATTAGGATTTATAGGAATTTAAAGTATTTTATAAAGGTATTTAAGGTTATACTAATGGTATAGGCTATATTAGTATCTTAAACTATTCTATATAGCTTAAAAATAAGTACACTCCTTATAACTCTGTTACTTTTAATAAAGCTATATATAATAATATTTCTATAAAGCTTAAATTTAATATTCTTACTACTTTTAGTCTTATTATTAATAATAATTATAAAGCCTATCTAAAGGCTAAGGTTTTTATTATTTATAAAAAACCTATTAATAAATATATAAAGTGCTACTATTAGTAAATTTATTATAAAATACCTTAGCTTATAGTTAGTATTATTAATTTACTATTAAATTCTCTTATTAAGCTTATTTATATTAATTTAATTAGGTTTTTAGGCTTAGGCTACTATAAAAAGGTTATAAGCTACCTTAAATTAGTATATTATTAAAATATATACTTTTTAAGTATATTTCTTAATATATCTTTACTTTATAATAAAATTATTAGCTTTTATAGTTTTAAGGTTATTACTGTTACAGTCCGTTCCCAGAGGCGGAACCCACCTCACAAAAGGAGGGTTCCGCCATATATAGCTAGAGAGAACAACTTTAACTATACATACACTTAATTACCTACCTATGACTTAAGTGTTCCTTCTTCTTATAATTTTATAATATACTATACCTATTATATAAGTACCCCTATTTATATATAATATTTAGTATATAATAAGTAGTAGTAATTACTATTTCTTTTATATACCTATTTACTATATAAAAGCTAATAATAAAAACTATAAACCTTATATTAATAATAGAAGAAAACTAGTAAAGTTTACCTATTAGCTTAAATTCTTTAATTATTAGCTTTATTACTAAAAACTAACTATAGTAAATTTATTATTTTTAAGCTTTTTACTAAGACTTTCCTAACCTTAAGAATAAAAAGAAATTACTTTTATTATAAAAAGATATTAAAAACCTTTAAACTTTTATTAAATATTAATATATTAATAGTAACCTTTAAATTTACTTAAAGCCCCTAGCTATTAAAAGACTTATTTATTAGAACTCTATAGATTTTATTATAATTAATATAGAGTAAAAATTAATAAAAGGTATTATTTATAAAGCTAAGTTAGAATACCTCTTTAAATAAGTAAATTTGATATTAAAAAATAGAACTATAATACTAAAGAATAGTTTAAAATATATAGAAAATACCTATAATATAAATATATATAATATTTCTAAAGATAAGTTAATAAAAAATATAATAAGTATAAAAATTAAAGAATTACTAAAGACCTTAAATATCTTATTTTATACTAAAAAAAACTATACTTCCTTAAAAAAAACTATATTAATACTAGCTTTTATTAGGAAACTATTTTAAAAATAAGAATTTACCTTTATTTAACTTTTAGTATATTAAACCCCCCTTTAGGAACCCTATTAAATCCTATAGAAATTAATTAAAATAAGGTAATTTTTCATTTACTTAATAGTTAGAAAGAATATATACTTTCTTTATAGGTAATTAGATTTTAAGGATAATAATATAAGCTTAATATATATAATAAATTTTAATAGTTTCTTATTAATATATATAATTAGTAAGAGTCTATCCTTAGTAAGATTTACTATAGTAATATAAAAGAAATTAATAAAGTAATAACCTATATAATAACTATATTAAAGGCTTTTAAACTAGCTAAATCCTATTAGTAAACTATAGAGTAAGCTTAATACTCTTTATTAACCTTAAAATAAGTTCTAATCTTAAATATATAATACCTTATAGTATTTTTTAAAATAATAAGTATATAAATAGAACTAGCTTATATAGTAACTTTTAATACCTATTATATTAAAACTTCTTAGCTTTAAAAGCACTTAGTTAATAAGGAGTTTTATAAAACTTTATATAACTCTTTACTTTATAATAAGCTACCCCTTAGAAATACTATATATACTTAGAGATTATTATTTATACTTATAAAATAATAATTTAAAGATAAAAACCCTTATAATAATCTAGCTACCTAAGCCTTAAAGATAATAAACTATTTAGTAAAACCTTTTTAAAAACTTAGTAATATTAAATACCTTAACCTTAAAATAAATCAAAATAATATTAATAATGAGGCTATTAAATATAAAGGTAAATTTACTATCTTTATAAATATAGACCTTTAGATTTAAATAATTAAGGATTACTATAGCTATACTAGCCTTAACTACTAAGAATAAATTATATACTAAGTTTAGTATTTTTTCTATAAAGCTACCTATATATAGTATTACTAGTATTTTAATAATATAGAAAGAGCTATAATATTTTATAATTTTAAGTTACTATTTACTATAGTTAAGAAAGAATTTAGTATTAAAATTTAAAATACTATTACCTAGCTTAACTAAGCTAAATTTACTAAAGATAATATATTATTTAAGATATTCTTATAGGAATTTATAGTAAAGGTTTTCTTTTATACTAAGGCTAATGGGGAATTTACTAACCTTTAGCTTTTTACTTATCTTTACTATAAACTTTATATAAAGCTTTAGTAAATCTACCCTTAATTAATAGAATTTAACTATTAAAATATATATATTAACCTAATAAATAGTAAAAGGTATAACCTTAAGAACTTTATCCTAAGTAATAAAACCTACTATAAAATTAAGAGAAGTAAGGTTTAAGCCTTTACCTACCTTCTTATAAAGAACCTAGATTTAATAAATAATAATACCCCTTACCTTACTATAAAGGCTTATTAAAATAGGCTGCCTTACTATAATAGCTATTATAGTAATAGTTATAGCCTACCTTAATACTAATAAAGTAATTACTATTAATACTTATAAAGCTATAAATACTATTATAATTTTAATAATAAATATAATAATAGGAATTACTAGCTTTAGGGCTACTTATACCTTTTTTAACCTAATTATAATTATTTCTATAAGGGTTATAAAGAGGCTTTATAGTAGTCCTCTAAGGAACCTAAGGGGAATATATTAATAGCTACTTTTAATACTAAAGAAATAAATCCCTTTAAGTAATAAAAGAAAACTAAGCCTAAATACTATAATTTCTTTAAGTGCCTTTAGTATAATTATAAAGGTTATAAACTATAATTCTATAAGAAATAGGTACCTAAAGAAAGTAATAGTGTAAACTATATAGTTATAGTAAATAACTCTAATATAAAAGCTAAAGAGTTCTACCTTATATCCTTAGAATACTATATAGTTAAGAAAGGTATTATTAAAAATAACTTAAATAAGGATAAATTTAATTTTATAAATACTTTCTATACTAAGGAGCCTATACTCCCCCTTAATATATACTATAAAAAAATTATAATATTTAAAGAACTAACTAATAGCTAGGTTATTAAGGTAGTAATAAGGCTATATTAACTAGAAATTATTAAGAAAAAAAAAGTAATTACCTATTTTAAAGTAAACCTTTACTTTAATAACTAAAGGTAGAACTATAAAATCTACCTTAATATAGAAACTTTATTAATACTAGTTAATAAAAAATAGCTTTAGTAAAATAGTTATAATATTTAATAGAAAACTTAGAAGCCTAAATTTATAAATAGTATAAATTCCTTCTTTTATATTATAAAAACCACTACCTTTAACTTTTATATTAAGGGTAAAGCTAAAGAAAAATTAATATTTAGTTACTTTACTATAACTATTAATATAATAAAGAAGCTTATATTAAAATTATTAATTAGTATAGATTTTATATATAATTATAGTATTAAAATTAACTTTATTAACCCTAGAGTTGTTTTCTAATCTATATATAGTATAACTATACCTAGCTATATTTTCTACCCTATTAATATAGTCCTAACTAAAAAGGTTATTATAATATATTATATTACTATACTACTATATAGTTTAAAACTTATACTAGTTTTTTAGAAAGACTATATACTATATAAGGCTATAGGCGTTTATTCCTTTATTTTAAAGAACTACTAGATCTTTAATAGTATTATAGATTATAGGTAAGTAAAATACTTACTAATTTATAACTTTATAAACCTTTTAATTTATATTAAGCCTAACTAAAGACTAAAAAACCTTTAAAGTTTAAACTTTATAAACTCTTACTTTACTATAAATAATATTAAAGACTTCTTTACTTTCTATAGTTATAATATTAATATTCTATTAAGCTATAAAAAGCTAGTAATACTAAAGGATATCTTTCTCTTTAAAATAAAGAAAAACACTAAAGATATAGCTAATAACCTTAACCCTAAGGTAGTTAATAGTAATATCCCTTTATATAGTATTATATACTTAAAGAATATTTTATTTATTATAAATAAATTTAGTATTAAAATTATAAATCTTAACTTAATAGCTATAAAAAAACTTATTAAACTTATTAATAAGTATAATATTTATTATAACTAAAGGGTAGTGTTAATGCCTAAGGAGAAGTAAATATATATTAATTTTATTAATAGTTAGTAAAATTAGCTAAAACCTTTATAAATATATTACTTAAGTAAAAAGAATTTTAAAAAGTTTTATAAAATCTTTAATAAAAAGTATAAAGCTAGTAAGATATCCTACCTTAGGGTAGAAGAAAAGGCACTATACCTATACCTTAATTTTCTTATATAATATAATATTAAGAAAGAATATAAAAAAAGAGTAATAATTAATATAAAACCTATAAATAGCATTACTATTCTAAATATATACCCTTTACCTAACTAAGGAGATATTATAAAGAATATGTATAGAAAGTATTAAATATCCCTTCTAAATACCTTTAGTTTCTTTAACTAACTTTTAATATAGTATAAGCATTATAATAAAATAGTAATTATCTCTAAGAGAGGAATTAAGGTATTTTATATTATAATATAAGGATATAAGAATTCTTTAGTATATATTTAGTGCTTTATAAATAAGTAATTTTATAAATAATAAGCCTTTATATAAATATATATTAATAATATTATAATTTTCTCTAATACCTTTATAAAGCACCTAATTCACCTTAAAATTATATTTAAAATCCTTAAAAAGTGCTATTTATATATAGTAGCTAAAAAGTTATTTATTAGCTATTTATTAATTTAGCTCTTAGGTTTTATTATAAATATAAAAGGTATTATTAATATTAATAACTATGTTAAGGCATTTAAGAACCTTTAAATACTTACTATACTCTTAAGTTTTAAAACCTTTATTAAAATAGCTAGTTTTCTTTATATAAGGGTTTTTTAGTTTAATTTATATATTAAACCTCTATAAAATAAAAAGATTAAAATACTTTAGAATCTTTATAAGAAAAATAAGCTCTTTATTAAGTTATTTAAATAGATATAGAAATATATAGCCTAATAGGTAAGTTTTATATCCTTAGAGTAGGAAATTATATTTTTTAAAGTAATTTAAAAACTCTTATATATTAAGATTCTACTTTAATACTATAACTCTAAAAGGCCTCTTTTCTTTAAGGTTAATATATATAAGAAGGGTTTTAACTTATATACTTTTTAATTAATAGTTAATTAAAATAGCATTAGTATCCTTAAAAAGAATATTAATAGTAATAAACTATATTTTATTTTATTTCTCTCTTAACTAACTTTAGCTATTAAAAGAAAATATAGCTTAATAAAGGTAAAGGTAGCTATAATTATATAAGGGATAAGGAAACTAAGGAAAATAGCTTAATTTAATATATTAGCTATAAATATTATTACTAATTACTTATTAATAAAGGGAATTATTAAGTATACCTTTTTTATAATAATAAATCTTAATAAAGCTAACCTTAAGCTTACTAAAGTTATTAATTATCTTTTATAATTTAAAATCTATATTATTTATATCCCTAGTACTTTAAATATAATACTTAATATACTTTTTTATTTACTAATTACTATTAGCTATAGGGAAGTAGCTAACTATAGTAGCTTTAATAAACTTAATACTTATATATATTTTAAAGAGGAATTTATAGCCTTTATTATTATAGATAAGGATTTAAAGAATTCTATTATAATAGGGTATTAATATAATATAAAGTATAGCTAAATTATTAAGGGTATTACTATATATAGGAAAAGGTAACACTAAGCTAATTAGAACTAACTATAAATTCCCCTATATAGCTAGGACCTTTAAGATAATAGGCTTCTTTATTACTATAATTTAAAAGGATTATACTAACTCTATATCCCTTAAAACTATATAAAAGCCCTCCTTTAGCTAATCTATAATAATACTTACTATTTTAAAGTAGGGAGAATAGCTAAGAAGCTTTTTATAGTTTACTTTTTATATATAAGTAGCTAGATATATACCTATATAGTATATTATAATATTTATAGAGAAAATACAGTCCTTTAATCTTAAGCCTTAGGGGAAATAAAACCTTTTTAAATAAAGCCTATACCTTTTTATAGTATTTTATTAAATTTTATTATAAATATATTAAAAATTAGCTTAAAAAAATAATATAGGTAGTAAAAGAATTTACTACTTATAACTTACTTTACTTAGTTAACTACCTCTTTAATAAGAAAATAATTTTTTTTCTTAGCTATAAGGAGTATTTAGTAGAAATTTAAGCTAAACTCTTATTAAAGGGACTCTACCTTATTAACTAAAGATTACTATAAGAAATTATTAGTAATAAAGACTTTAAGTTTATCTTTAACCTTTAAACTATATTCTTTTATAAGCTAAGAGTGAAATTCCTTATAGTAATAGTATATTACTTATAAACTAATAGTATAGCTAAGTATAAAAATTAAACTATAATTATTATAATATAATATTATACTATAATTAATTTAAATATCCCTTAGCCTTTAATACTTTTAATACTTTAATACTACCTTAATAATATAGCTATAGCTTTAATTAATTAATTACCTAATAAACTTATATTTAGTTATAAGCTACTTATAGTAATAAACTTTTTTTTAAATTTAAATAAATTTATTATAAACCCTAAAAATACTAACCTATTAGTACTTTAAAAGTTATACTAAAAGAAAGCTAAGTATACTAGTATAATAATAGCTATACTTATAAAAATTAAATATAACTCTTAGTATAATTTAATAAATATTAATATAAGGGATATAATATACCTTAAGCTATATTTAAAATATAAGCTTTTAGGTAAGCTTAAAAAGAAATAGTTTCCTTAGTATACTAAACTATATAAGGTTTTAAAGTAAATCTTCTCTCTCTCTTTCTACCTTAACTTTTTACTAACTTTAAAGGTTTATTTAATAGTTTTTATAGCTTATATTTAAAAACTATAGTAAAGTAAAGACTTTTTTAAAAAAATTAAGCTTAGATTACTACTAATAAACTTAACTAAATTAAAAGAAATAAATTATTAAGAAATTAAGAGAATTTAAAAATATTATATATAATTTTTTTAAAAAAAGAGTAGGAAGCTTTATATTAATTTCTTAATTTACTAAAAGGGATACTTTATTAAAGATAATTAGTAGATTTTTAAGGAAGATATATATATTAATACTACTAAAATAATTAATAAATACCTTACTATAAATACTATTAATTAAGATAAGGAATATTATAAAAAAGGTTTTATAATACCTTCTAATTAATAAATATTTTAAGTTATACTAGCTTTATATTTAATTTTATAAATATATATAAGGATTTCCTTATTAATAAAAAATATTAATTATTTCCTAACTCTTAGTATACTATAAGAGCTTACCTTAAGCTTATTTTTATAAAAGCTTTATTAAAGTATATAAAATCCTTTACTTTCTATATTTATTTACCTTTTTTTTTACCTTTTTTTTTTATTTTTTTATTTCTTTTTCCTTAAAAATTTATATATTACTACCTTTCTTTCTTATATTAATTATTTAAGTTAATTTATAGCTTTTATTAGCTTATATAAATATACCTCTTAAACCTTAGACTTCCCTAAGCCTTTTTATAATATATTAAATCTACTAATTAAAGGTTATTAGTATTAGTTTTACTAATTACTATACTAAACCTTAGTAAAAGTTAAGCTAGGAAACGTATTAGTAAGATATATATAGTAAACTTCTATATTTTTCCCTATTTTTATATATCTAAGCCCTTATTAAGCCCTATTCTTATTAATAGCTTTTTATAAGCTTTTTAAAAATATTAGCCTTTAAACTTAAAAATAGTATAAATTTTTATAATATTAATTTAGCTAACCTACTAAAACTTATATTTAACCCTTATCTTTAGGAGACTAATATTTTAACTAACTAGCTAAAAAATACTTATACTACTTAAAATAGTAAGTTCTATAATAAATATAGTAATAATACAAGTATACCCTATATTACTCCCTAAACTATTATAGTTAACTATAATAAAAATAAGAATATCTTTAATATAAATAATATAAATTACTAAGGAATAGGTAATACTAAAGGTATTAAGGCTTAAGCCTTAGTAGGCTAATCCTTAATAAATATAATTAATAAACTATTAACTATTATTAGAGATATAGTAAAGTATATTACTAACACTTTAATATACTAGTATCTCTATTAATTTAAAAGGGCTAATAATAAAATATATAAACTTTATAATAAGTTAAATAATATTAACTTTATAGCTATAGTTAATATAAAAAAGAATATATAAAGTAATAATATACTAATAAGTAAGAATTTAAGAAAAAGGATTAGGCTTTTAAAAATATACTTTATATTTATAGTATAAAATTTACTAAGGCTAAAGCTAAAATTAGCTAGAATAGATTTAGTATTAAAAAAAATAATTCTCTTTATAAGCTATACTTAAAAGTAATAGCTTACTATATTAATATTTTTAAAAGACTTAATACTTAAAGTAGTAAGGCTATAGTAGCTACTATAAAAGGTAATAAAGCTTAAGCTAAAGGTAAATTAAAACTCTTAATTATTTATACTATTTATAACTCTTTTTAAATAGCTATTTTTATTTAAAAAAATAAAGATAGCTATAAAAACTATTACTAAACCTCCTAGCTCTTAGCTAAGGCTATTATTATTACTAAATATATAAGTAATACCTTTAGCTACCTAAATAAAACCTTTAGTAGCTTTTTAGTAATAATTAGTAAGTTTTACCTTATAAAGATTCTTAAGCTAAGTGCTTATAAAACTACTATTACTACTAAGTAGTTATTAAGTATATAGAATAGAGTCCTTATATATATTATAGTATTAGAGATAGCTATAAAAGCCTTTAAATTTACTATAATAAACTATAGTAAATTATTTAAAATATATTATAATAATATTAAAGGCCTTATAGATATTTATAATATTATAAAGACTAAAACTCTAGGGATAGTTTATATTAGAATTAAGGAGGCTACTAAATCTATACTTATAGTAAAAGCTATAAAAAATATAGAATTCTACCTTATTATATTAAAGAAATATAAATTTATTATAGCTACCTTAATCTTTACTATTAAAACCTTTATTAAATTACTTTAAACTAAAGTAAAAGCTATTAAAGCTAAGATATAAACTATTAAAACCTTAGTAGTGCCCCTTATAGACACCCTTAGGTTATTTACTATAATATATTTTAATAAGTATAATAGGGTTAATACTCTAACTCCTTAGTTAAGGTATTCTATATATAGTAAGCGCTAGCTAGCTAATATAAATAACTTAATAACTATACTATAAAAAGGGGATTTTAGTAATTTATTTAGTAGAATATTTTAGTATTTCTATTATTTCTTATACTATTATTTTAATAGTGTCCTACTATATAAATTCTAGTAGTTATATAAATATAAGTAATTTTAAATATTTTATATTACTTTTTACCTTAAAAAGGCTAAAGTTAGTAAGAAATATAATAGTTTAGTAAAATAGTTTTAATTTTATAACTTTTATAGTCAGAAATGTAGAATCTCTATAGGATCCTACCTATAATTAGTTAATATTAAAGCGAATAAGATATGCATATACTCTTAACTTTAAGCTATAAAAACTATATTTTTATTATATAGGAAACATTACTAACACTAGTGCCTGCCTTAGATTGTGGAATACTGTAATGTCCTAGTTCTTTATTTGCTTAGCTAGGGCTATAGCTTAGATGCCTAGGCACACCACTAAGTATAAAAATCTTACCTTATTATAATACCCTTATAACCCCTTACTATCCCTTTAGCGGCTGCCTTTCTATATAAGACTATTGTTTTCTCTATATAGCTATACAAAGTTTCCTTAGTCTTAATATAAAAACTATTATAACTAGCTATATAATACTAACTCTACCTTAGGAGACTCTTTTAACTAAAAGGGAGATTAACTAAGATTATAAGAAGACACTTAATCTTTTTACTAAACTAGGTAATATATGTTTTAAGGCTTATTATAGTGCTAATACTATAAGCAGTATATAATAAATAAAAAAACCTTCTATTTTTAAATTATACTATATTATAACTACTAAGGACCTTATTAAAGAGGGTTTCTATAGAATATTTCTACTTTATAAGGTTTATAGATTACACTACCTCCTAATAACTAGTAGCTTACTAAAGCTAAATATAGCTTTTATTTACTATATTATAAAACTAGGTATAAATACTTTTATTTAGCTCTCTTTAATTATTACTATTTATATTAATAAGACTTTTACTAAGTAAAACCTTTAAATTTATACTAAAAGCAGTATTAAGAATATAATAAACCTTTATAATAGGATTATTTTTCTTAAAATCTCTTAAGCTTAATAGCTTATTAATTTCTTTATTTATTTTACTAAAACCTATAACTATACTAATATTAGCTATATTTCTATTACTTATTATAAATTAATAAAAGACTAAACTAGTATTTTTATTAAGTATTATTTATATTTAGTTAATATATACTATAAGGTTCTTTATATTAATATAAAGAGAATCTAAATACTTACTATTTATATTTAAATACTAGCTAATAAAATAAGCTATAATATATATACTAATAATACTTAAAAGGATTAATATAGTATAAATACTAATAAAACTAAGTAAAAGCTTAACTTTAATATAATATATTTTTTTAAAAAGGTAGGTTTTACTTAATATTAAAAGGAAGCTAAAGCTATAGTTATAACCTTTAATATTTATACCTTTAATACTATAGCTAATTACTAAGAATAAGAGATTTTTAAAAGAATCTTAGTTAACCCTATAGTTTAATATACCCTAGCTAGTAATATCTACTTTATAATAGTATATTAAAACTATACTATAAACCTTAATAACTTTATAGCTAATAAAACTATTAATAAAGAGAAGGCCTTTAGTAATAGTAATATATTTATAAATAATAAAAATAAATAATAATAGTATAGAATATAGTAGTATACTAGGGGTAAACCCTAGGGGGTATAGTAGTTTTATAAGGAATATAGAATATAATACTAATTTTGCTTATTTATATTTTCTTTCCTTATTAGTATAACTCCTATAGGTTAAGCTATAACCTAGCTATATGTAAACTATATAGCTTTATTTCTTTTTTTTTAATTCCTTAGCTTTATAAATATACTATTATAAGCCTATTTTTTTGTTCTTTTTTTTTTCTCTTTTATTTAAGTAGCCTAAAATAAGCTATATTTTCTTTTATAAAAGGGGGACTTATTATAATTTATTTCTAAAGGTAGAACCTACTTTATAAAAGGAGGGTTTTACTATATATAGCTAAAGAGAATAACTTTAACTATATATACACTTAATTACCTACCTATAACTTAAGTGTTCCTTCTTCTTATAATTTTATAACGTACCACACCTATTGTGTAAGTACCCCCATTTACGTGTGACATCCAGCACGTAACAATTACTTTAACCTTTTTAAGTTAATATAACTATACTATTACTATTATTAATTAAAATATAACTATTAAAAATAAAGAGACTTTTTAAAGTTAGTTTTTATTTAAGCTTTACTATAAAGCTAGCTTTTTAAAGCTTAATTTTTTTTTATTAAAAAAAGTAAGGTTATTAAGTCTAAATATATTATTAGTTTATATACTAATTACTCTAAAGTAATTAATATTACTTAAAGTAATAAAAAGGTATAAATTATAGCTTAATATACTTATTTAGAGTTTTTTTTTTATAATACTTTAAATAAATTACTTATTAATATATTTTAGCTTTTATAATTTTATATAATAGCTTAATAACTTTTATTATTATACCTTTTAAGTACAAGTATTTAATTTACTTTAATAGCTTTATAAGTATTAGCTTACTAAGATTAGTTTATAATTAAATATAGGCTTATATAATATCTTAAATTTTAAGAAAAATTTTCTTTAGTATTAATAAAGGTATTAATACTATAATTAATCTTTAACTTACTCTTTAAATTATTAAGAATTATATAAAAATTAATACTTTTTTCTAATTATTATATTTTTAAATTATAAGCCTTAATTTCTTATATAGCTAGTTAGTTTTGTTTTCTTTAACTTTCTATATTATATAAAAGTAAAATAAATATTAATTTTTATGCTTTTTTTAATTAAAAGTTATAAATTTAAAAATACCTTTTATTAATAATATATTAACCTTAGCTTAATTTAACTTTTTAAAGGGTTTACTTTTTATAATAATTTTACCTTATTTTTTAAGATTTATTATTATTAGAAATAATGGAGGTGGGTGCTATAGAGCACAGCTTACTAAGGTAGTAGGCTTAGTGAGCGTGCATGTACAGATCCACTGCTCTACAGAGCAGAGCACTGCAGCAAGCTACAGTCCACTATATTTCACGTAAAATGGAAGCTTTTGCGTTGCTTTTAGCACTATTTAATTCGCTAAAGAATTTGCAATAATAATATCTAATAAAAATTATATCTAATATCTAACTTTGCAGGTGTGCGCGGCTGGCAAGAGTGATTTTAACGGTCTATACGGTCGGCGGCTGTGAGGGGGTTTTTCACTTCCTTCCCTTATATACCTACCGACCTTATCAGTAGATCCTAGTCGCCAGCTAGGCTTTATAAGCCACTTTCTATTTTCCGCAAAATTTATTTATATAGGAAAACAAAAAAAATAGACTTATAGCTATATAAATTAGCTGCTAACGTGCTTGCAATCGGTTAACTTAGTGAAAATCAACACATAACACTAAAAAACCAATTTTTAGATATTTATATAGAAAGAAAGCCTAGAATTTAGCAATAAAGAATCTAGTCCTAAGACTTTTTATAAATTCCTCCTTATTAAGAAAAACAGTAAAAAACACATATTATAGGGTAGCTACCTTCTCTAACTAAGCAGCTATTAGCTAGCTTAGTTACATCCTTCAATTCATTCCTCCGTATCTTTACTAGTTGCCTTACAAATCTAACCCAAAGACTAGGCCCACCTTGCAGCTGTTAGTCTGACCACGTAACTGTCAGAATCGGCAGAAAAGGTCGAAAAGTGAGGATTTGTGGGGACCTCGCAGCTGCAAGCCCACACACGTGACTTTTGGTCGGAATTCCGTGGTTGTGCCGCCCGTGCACGCGCACGCTTGCCGGCTTGCACTGGCTTACAAAGCCCCCTATAAAGTGCTTCTATCAGCGCTATAATTATAGCACTAATAGTGAGGAATCCCCTGTAAATAACCCTGTTATTTTCAACAATTATAAATTAAGTATTACTTCTTTCCTTTATTATAATATAAGCTATAGTAATAGCTTTATAGTTTAAAGTTATTAAGTCCTTCTCTTTATTTTTAATTTCCTTCTCTTTTTCTTTATATTTAATAACTTTTTTTATTACTTTTAAGTTCTTCTTTATAAAGAAAGGGAAATTATACCTTAAGCTACTAATATATATACTAAAGCTATTATAAGTAATAATAATAAATTTACTTAATATTATTAGTCCCTTTAGCACTACCCCTCCCTTTAAATTCCTTTAATACTATACCCTCTTTATTATTCCCTTTTTATATATCTCTTTTTTAATATTAATTCTTTTTTTTTCTTTAGTATATTATAAAAAATACTAATAGTTTTAACTTTATAAAAAAGGTTTTTTAAAAAGTATACTCTTTTTTAAAACTAGCTTCTTTTATATACTTTATTTATAATTAGTAAGGTTTTAAACTCCCTTTACTTTATTAAGTTCCTTAATATATTATTTTTATATTTCTTCTCTTTAATATCTTTCTTTTTAATAAATTCTTTATAGAAACTAATAAAATCCCTTTTTAAATACTTATTATTATTAAAGGTAATAAAGGATTACTTTAATAGCCTATTAACTAAAAAAGTAATAAAATACTTTTTTAGTTAGCTTTATAGCTTTTAGCTAATTTTCTCTAGCCCTTTAGCTTATAAATATAATACTATTTTTTTATAGTTTTTAGTTTAGAAAAAATACTTCCTTAGGTATTTTAAGCCTTTATAAAGGTATTAAAAGGTTTCTTTATCCTTTATAGTTAGCTTATAATTATTATAAAGCTTTTTTTCTTTTTCTATAATATCTAGAGTATAGTTAAATACCTTAATATATTTATTTATTTTATTTATTTAATAATACACTAGTCAGGCTATTAGCCCGATTCTAGTACCACTGCTACTAAGACTATATAGGAAAAACCCTAGTATAGGGGGGAAAACCTATATATAGCCTTTGTTTAAGTTCTATAGTGGAGCTATAGTAGCTCTATGCTAGTTCTAACTATAGAAAGAGATACACTACTAGCTAAACTTAATTAGTATTATAGAAGAGTATATAGTGTAAAATAAGAAGTAAACTAGGTTAGTAAAGGTATAGTAATGCTATAGGATACCCTTAGGGGTAGTTTATATATTATAGTAAGTTACCTTAAGCGCTTAGTCTATTTTCTATACTAGTCCTTATTTAATTCCCTTAAGCTACTACTCCCTTACTTAAAACCTTCTTTTAGCTTTTATATTACTATAGTATTAATTATACTAGCTAGTAGCTAGTTATTACTAAACTAGCTATTAGCTAACTACTAGTTATATAATAAAAAGAGAAAAATATATATACTCTCTTTCCTTTATCCCTAACCTCTTTTCTTTTTCCTTCCTTCTTTATTTATTACTTTTATTATAAGTATACCTTTATTTCTATTTTTATAGTAATACTGCCTTATTACTACCCCTAACTAACTATAGTATTATTAAAAATACTACCTACCCTTATAAATAAATTAATTATTATACTTAAGGTAAGTACTATTCCCTTCTTAATACATTACTACTACTAACCTACCTATAGCTAAGCTAATTATAGGCCTAGCCCTATAAGGCTTACTTAATATAAGCTAAAAATATTAAAAAATAGTGCTATAGCACTAAAGGTTAGTGCCCCCTTTTAACCTAAGCTATTACTATTACTAATTTATATAGGTATTAATAGTGTATACTTTAAGTATATAAAAGTAAAAAAGACTTATTTAAGTATAAGTATTATATTCCTTATTTATATTAGTAGCCTAGTAGAAGCTAATTAGTTTTATAACTAAATCTAAATATTATATTATACTAAAAGGCTATTAAGTAAGTAATAAATATATAAAACCTCTATATCTTTAAGGAGTCTATTAATATAAGTATAAAGTAGTGTAGCTATAGTTTAGCTATAGTATTAGTATAGTGCTAACTTATAGGTAAGCTAAGGAATATAATACTATTTAGAAAAAAGTAGTATAACTTATAAAATAAATAGGCTTATTTATTAATATAGTAATATAGGCTATTAGTAATACTATAGTAGTTTTAGCTTTAACTTTAGTTAAAAGTAAGATATTACTATAGGCCTACTATATTACTAATACACTAAAGGAGTAAAATAATGTCTTAAAAGAGATTCTATAGAAGGTCTATAGGCTTAGTATAGTAACTATATAAGGCTATATAATAGTAAAGGTAGAGAATAATCTAAAGAAAGAGGGGGGGGGGAGAGGAGAAGGGGGGGGGGAGGGGGGGGGCGATAGAGTATAGGCTTAGGGCTAGCGTAAGAGCGTTATACCTATTTTTTATTATCTCTTAAGCTATTGTTTTTTATATATTAGTAAATATAAGTTATATATTATAGTAATATATTTTAGCTATAATATTTATATAGTTCCCTAGCGTTTCTATGCCTATACTATACTAGGTCCTACTTCTTATTAAATCTTTAGTATCTTTAGTTTATTAATTTTAAAGACTTTTAGTAAGTTAGAATTAAGGGATATACCTTATTAATATAAGCTACTTTATAAGTATAGTTACTAGCTTATTATATTCTAATGCCTCTCTAACTTTATATTAGTTATATATTAAGTATATACTAGTATTAATAAGGTAGAGGTAATTAAAATTCTTATAAAATAGTAAAATATAGTAATAGTCTTTATTATTAGCCTAGTAGCTATATATTAGTAAATTTACTTTAGAAATATATTAGTAGAAAAGGAAGGCATTAAGCCTAATTTATTCTATATATATTTATATAAGCGCTATAGATTTATACTTAGTAAGGCTTAAGTAAAGGTAAATAACTTTAGTAGTAAAGGTAAAGTTAGGGTTAAGCTTTACTACTATATAGTTAATATAAGTCTAGCATGCCTATATAGTAGTTTTTTTCTAATATTAGTAGTCTTTTTATTTTAAGGTAAGTATTTTAGTTAGAGATAGTTTTAATAAGTAGTTATAGAGTTAGTTTAGAAATAGTATATAAACTTAGTAGTTATTCTACTATAGTAAGTAGCTATATCCTTAGTGTGCTAGTTTATATTAAAGTTAAGTTACTATTATAGCGTATATATTATATATTTACTTAGCTATTCTATTAACCTTTATTTATTAATAAAAGTATAGTAAATAGTAGTTAAGGTAAAGGTTAATTAAAGCTATAGCTACCTTAGTTTTAACTAAGGTATATAGTATAGCCTTAAAGGTACTAGTTACTATCCTTAGGTACTTAGTTTATTTAGAAATAAATACTTTAGCTATGCTCTATGCTTTACTATTAATATTAATAAGGGTATAGTGTAATCCTATGCTATATATAATAATACTTTAAATAACCTATATATATAGGAGCTATATATTATATAATAAATATCCCTAAGTTAAAGCTACTAGTAATATAAAAGTAAGCTACTACTATAGTAATTTTAACTTAACTTAGCTTTAGTATATTTTTTAATAAAGTTTATAATAAACCTATACTTTAAGGAAGTAGGTAAATTACACTAGTTATACTATATTAATACTAAGCTAGACTAGCGTTATAATAATAGTATGCTTTTTAGTAAAGTATATAAGTTTACTTTTTTCTAGGTTAAACTTAAGGCCTAATTCCTTAAACTACTTTTAGTAAATTAACTATATAGCTTTAAGGCAGTCCTATATCTCCTTTACTATTTATCTATATATTAATATATTTATATTATTAGAAAATCCTATAATAAGTATAAATTATACTACTTAAAGCTTAGTATATAATAGAGTAATATAAAGTAGGAAAAGAATAGGAGAAATAGGCAACCCCTATAGTACCCCTATAGTTATAAGTAGGGGGCTTATAAATTTATTATTTAAAAAAAGGCTAGCTATATATTTAGTAGTAAAGGAGTAGGTTTATACTATAATTTATATAGGGATGCTAATAGTAATAAAGGTATAAGATAACTGCTTATAATAAATAGTGTTAAAGGCTGCTAATATATTTAATTAAAGTAGTAATATAATACTGCTATAGTGCTATACTACTTATATTAATTCTATTAAAATGCTTAGTATAACTTTTATTAATCTATTTACTTTATTACCTATTTATAAGTTAGGTAATACCCCTTCTAACTTAGTTATAAAGGTAAGCTAGCTTACTATTACTACTTTTAATACCTTTTTAATAATACTAAAAAGTAAAATAAAGCGCTAAGCTTCTACTCTTTATTATTCTATTAAGGTTTTGCTTAGTTTATAAAGGATAACTACTTTTACTTTTTAAAATAAAGCTAAGTAATAGTTAATATAGTAGTATATATTTAGTAAGTAGGTAAGGGTTTTAGCTAGGGGCTTATTATATACTTTAAAGTAGCTAGCTAAAAGTTTATTAAGTTTAGGTGCCTTTTAACTTACTAGGCTTTTAATAATACTATAGATTTTATTAGTGTTAAAGTAGTCCTTTATTAGGAATGTTATAGTATTAAGGTAGTTATTAAGGTTTTTTAGTATATTATTTAGCTAGGCCTAGGAGAAAGGGAAAAAATAGTTAGCTAATATAGCTACTTTTTCTTAATATAATTTAGTAATTATAGTATTTAATCCCTTACCTTAAATTAGGGTTAGGATTTACTATTATTTTAGTAGTAGCCTACTATAGAGCTATACCTAGCGCTTAAGCTTCTATAGGCTTCCTTAGTATATAGTTACTGCCTTAATAGTAAAGCGCTAAGCACTATACTATTTATTACTAATAACTTAGCTTTATATTTAAGCTATATTAGTAGTAAGCTACTAGTTCTCCTTAGTATAGGAAGTTTACTACTACCTTAACACTCTTTTTATATTTTAGGTAGCTTCTTTAGTATAGTAGTTTTACTATAAATTTAGCCTAAGGCTACCTTAAGGTTCCCTTAAAACTACTAAATTTATAATAGCTTAAAGCTTAGCTATTATTTATTTTATATAGTTATTAACTTTTATTAGTATATAAAGTAGGGGTTTAGTAAGGTTATAGTAAAACTATATTACTGCCTTAGTTATTATAAAATTATCTTTTATATATAGCTACTTAAAATAAAGAGAGTAGTTACTACTTAGCCTTAAGCTAGCGCTAATATAGATTAACTATAGTATATAGTTAGATTTAGTAAAGTTTAGTCCTTCTAAAAATTTAACTTCTATATTATAGGTAACCTATATATAGTTAATAGTACTATCTCTTTTACTTTATATTCTTTAGGTTACTTTACCCTATAGTATTATAAGTCTAAGCTACTACTATATTACTATTATAAAGAGTATATTACTTTTTATTAAGGTTTAGCTATAATAGTCCTAAAGTAGGTAGTATTAGTTAAAGTTACTAATAAAGATACTATAGTTTAAAGGTAAAGCTACTATAAGTTTAAAGAGGGGTAATATTTAATTAAGCTTATAGATAAAGGAGTATATTAAATAAATATAGTATCCTACTAGTGTTATAAAGTACTAATCCTTATTTATATATATTAACTATACTTTAGCTTTATATTAGTAGTTTATATAAATTATAGTTTAGCTACTTTAAATAGTAAGTTAAAAGTAGGTAAGGCTAGGGTTAGGTAATCTACTATTTATAGTTTCTAGCTTTTATATTACTATTATATTAGCTTTAGGTTAGGTTTCTAGCATTAAATATATAAGGTATGTTTTCTTTTATATATTTTAGTATATAACTTTTATTATATACTTTATATAGTGTATTAGGTTAGGCTTAGCTTATTTAATACTATAGTAGCTATAGATTATTAGCTTAAGAAAGCCTTTATAGTAGCCTATAATTACTATATTAATTTTAGTTTTAATTTAAGGAGATAGGTATATAGTTTACCTACCTACTTCTATAGTAAAGCCTTCTATAATAATAGGTTACTAGCGTTATGTCTCTAGCTATAGCTAGGCACTTTTATCTAGCTATTATTTTCTAGTGTAGGAGGTTTAGTAAAGGTAAGGGGCTATATTAAGTATATAGTATAGGTATAGTTTTATTATTTATTTATAATATTATATATATAGAACTATACTAGGTAAGGACCTAAGTAGTTAATATAGTGTTTCTATATAGCTTCTAATAGTGCTAGGTAAGTCTACTTACCCCCCTTATACTAGCTAAATATATAGTAGCTACACTATAGGGGTATTATATAGTGTGTAGCTATATAGCTAAATTTAAAGCACTTAAAGTATTAGTAAGGGTAAATAGTATTATTATAGGGTTTAGCTTTAAATATTTTAGCTTTATAAATAATTCTAGTGTAGTATAGCCTATTTACTATATTAATACTATTAACTATAATAATTAAGGAAGATTAGGTTATAATACTATATAGTTTCTATACTATAATCTTTATAAAACCCTAGCTATTAGCTATAATTATATTTTAAAGAATATAATCCCTTTCTTAGTTCTATATATAGTATACTAAAAAACCTTTAATAATAATACTAAATATATATTAGTTTAGTGTTACTTTTAGCTTAAAAGCAGTGCTAACCTAGGCTATATTATTAGTATAGGGTTTTACTATGTTATAAAACATTATTATAGTATTACTACTGTAGAGGTAGCACACTATTATAGCTATATTAGTACCTATAGCTTAATTAATAGCTATAATAGTTTCTTTAGGTAAGTAGTTCTATATTACTTTAGCTATAGTATTGCTTTTAATAATAGTTTTATAGTAAATATAAGGTAGTACTATTACTATTATAGTATAAATCTATTAGATTAATATTTAGGTAATATTTTTAATAGTAATACTAGCTTAGCTTAAAGCTATAGTGTTTTTAATACTAATAGCTTTCTTTATTACTTATTTAATTACTTTTTCTAGATTTTTAACTATAATAAGCTTATTAAGTAATAGTAAGGTTAATATTATTATTAGTGTTTTAAAAAGGGTTTAGAGTGTAAAAAGTCTATATTAGGCTTATATTAAGGCTATATTATTAATATAAAGGATAATATTTTATAAACTCTTTAGCACTATAGCTAGTATAAGCTTAGTAATTTTATTATATTTAACTATAAGGTAGTTTAGTATTTATTTATATATAGGTAGTAGTATAAAAGCAACTTAAAGCATTATTAATATAACGCTGCCCTACTCTATAAAAGGGTAGTAGTAGCTTTATATAAGTTTATAATTTCTACTATTAATATTTATTAGTATTGCCTTATTTACTACACCTACACTCTAGCACTAATGCACTATTAAAGATAGGGTAAAACAGATATAGCAATTCTTTTTCTATACTTTTTAAGAGGTTTAGAGTCGGTTCTGCGTCGCTACTGCAGTACAGGCGAATTCTTAAAATATATTCTCACATTACTTATTATAATAATAATACCTTAATATATATATAAGGTTTTATAATAATATTATAGAATCTTACTATACTATTTAGTATTTTTACTATATATATTTTACTATTAATATTTAGAAGCTTATAAAGGCTATATTAGCTACCTTTTTTATACTAAATATAAACTTTTAACTATAATATTAATTAATAAGTTAGTATTATATTAAATTTATAATAGGTATAAAGGGTATTAATAACTTATTATTTTATAAAGTACTTTTAAGCTTTATTAATAATTTTATAAAAAACTATAGCTTTTTTAGTAATTAAAAAGCTTAAAAGTAATTTATTTATTAAATATAAGTATATACTAAATATAAGAAAGGTAAAATAAAGCTATTAAGTTTAATAAAGTTATTAATAGTTTTAATAGCTACTTAAAGGTATTATAAAGAGGTAAGGATATTATTAACCTTACTTTTAATAATATTATATACTCTTTTTAATAAAGTATAATATTTTTTAATTTTATTAATACTTTAATAAGCTTTTATAAAAACCTTATTTATATTAATAACTAGAAAATATACTAAATACTTAAATTTAATAAATATAAAGTTCTTTTTAGTATTATAAATT
>AFRA01000225.1:0-40036 GCA_000223055.1 Claviceps fusiformis PRL 1980
AACAACCCCCCCCCCCCCCCCCCCAAAAAAAAAAAAAAAAAAAAAAAAAACCCAAAAACCAAAACCAAAACACTCCATGACATGAGAAACAAAACGTCCAATGTCTTTCGGCGGCGATATATACTATTCTCAATCGCTTCATGTTCAGGTGTCCGTTTTGGCCTGGTATCAATGAATATATCTGACGGCATCGGTCTTCACAGCGAGCTTAACGACCCTCACCTGGGAGCATGTTCGGAACGCGGGTACATTTAAGGACGCGATATCTCGATTCGATACATTTGCTACCGAGTACCTGACATCCAAGAGCCTTGATTTCGTTTTTGTGACTCTCGATGCCTGGGACCTCCGCGTGCAGCTTCCTCGAGAGGCTCGTGACAAGGCCGTCGTTCTTCCCCCTTACCTCCAGCACTCACGCACATTCGATCTCCGAACAGAATATCAGCGATGGCAGCAGCACCACCCCGAGTCCCTGCCCTTTGGCCCCTCCATGTTATCCAATATCTGTGCCGCTCTCGAAGTCGAACCAGTTCAATCAAGCGCCCCGATTAAGCACAACTTGCCATTTCACTTGCAGGCCTTGGCTCCCGCCTCGCCGAGACGTGCCATGGAAGAGGCCATAACCCTTGCTCGTGTTCTGCGAGGCTTGATTCGAAAGTCGCAGCCCCCTCAGGAACATCCAGACGTACTGACTCGGCCAATGGACGCTAGAGCTGATGTTCGAGCCTTTTTATCCGAGAGAAGTAAGGTCCTTCATATGTCTGGACTGCCTCATGATACGACTCAATCTGAGTTGGAGAGCTGGTTTACACAATTCGGTGGGCGCCCCATTGCTTTCTGGACTCTGCGCACCCCAGAACAGCACAAACCTACCGGCACTGGCTTTGCAGTGTTTTCGTCCCATGAAGAGGTGAGTTTGCCCCCCCCCCCCCCAACCATCACCTCTTTCTTTTTGGAGCATCTACATAAGCCCCAGGTAGCAGGCGAAGACGGACGCACTTTTCTGGAGCGTAAGTAACAAGGATGCTAACCTATTTACCCCCCCCCCCCCCCCCAAAATTAGGCTGCCGAGAGCTTGTGTATGAACGGTCGTGCTCTCAACGAAAAAGCCATCGAAGTTTCGCCCTCCTCCAGCCGCGTTTTGGATCGGGCTCAAGATATTCTTACCCCATTCCCCCCCAGCAAGAACCGGCCTAGACCCGGCGACTGGACTTGCCCTTCGTGCGGCTTCTCTAACTTCCAGCGCCGAACCGCTTGTTTCCGATGCTCGTTTCCGGCCGCCGGCTCCGGCCCTGGTGCTGACATGACAGGAGGCTATGCTGCTTATGGTGGTGGTTACGGCCCCCCTGCCATAATGCCCCCTCCTCCCCATGGACATGGTGGTCATCACGGACCCATGGGCCATGGAGGTGGTCGCATGGGTGGAGGTGGTGTCGTTCCTTTCCGGGCAGGTGACTGGAAATGTGGCAATGAGGTTTGTGGTTATCACAACTTTGCCAAGAACGTATGCTGCCTTCGGTGCGGAGCCAGCCGAGCCGGTGCCGCCATCGTTGCCGACTCTGGATACCCCTCGCCGATGGACAATGTGTCTCAATATAGCATGAGCCAGGGATCTATGGCGGGCACCCCCGGGCCTGGGCCTGGGCTTGGACATGGACCTGGACCCGGGCCTTTCAACTCGGCCAACGCTTTTGGATCTGCCGGTGGCTATAATCAGCATTTTGGTGGCCCCCCTAGCCACTTTCTCCCTTCTGGTCTCGGTGGTCATGCCGGAGCTTATCCCAGTTCCATGAACAATCAGAGCTACGTGTCGGCTCCTGGACAGCACGCCGCTGGGCCTTTTGATAGCAGAGCTGCCGAAGTCGCTTTTCAGTCGGCTTCCAACGGCCCCGTGACCGCTGGTGCAGCTCCGTCGAACAACTATTACAACCATAACAATAGCGGTGAAAATGATCCATTTGCATTCCTCTCTTCGGGCATTGGCGGACTTAGTGTTAGCGGCAACGACCCTCGTCAGAACGGCAGTGGTGCACCTCCAAGCAAGTCGCCTGCGTAAAAAGTAAAAAAGTTACATTTCGTTGGCTCGGGGAAGAGAAAAAAAAATGGCAGGGCTCGCCGGCTGTGCTTGTCCAAAAGCTTTCTTTGATGGGTCAAATCTCAATCCGACAGTTTTGTACTTCTACCCATTTTGATGTCATTTTCGCCTACTTTGCAAAATAACATGGGAACGATTTTGGAATGACAAACACTTGAGAGGCATTGAACTTGACACAACAAGAAATATACCTACTTGAGCAGAATTTGGGTTGCTTTTTTTTTGTTGTTTTCCAACGGATCAGGAGGCAGCGGTGTGTATTGGCTTTTTTTTTTCATTTTCATTTCCTTTTCACTTTGTTTCATTTGTTTGTGCAGGATCAGGATGGAGTGTCGGTACTTTTTTTTTTTTTTTTTTTCAGGCGGGGTGTGGTAGCAAAAATTCGAAAGACAGGAAAGACAAAAAGTAGAAAGGTACTTTACCACGGCTAGTCTGGGTTGACGAGGCTTTTGGTACAAAACTTTTGCCAGCAAGAGAGTTTTGTCATCTTTGTCTAGTTGTTTTTTTTTCTTGTTTTTTCTTATACGTCGTTGTCTGTGTCGATAGCGAGAAGGCTGGCCAACATGTACATGGCAAAACAAGGGGTCGGAAGGGGCCTTTTCTTTCTTTCTTTCTTTCTTTCTTTCTTTTTTCTTCCCCTTTTGAAGTGGATTTGGACTTGGCTTGGACTTGTAAACCGGGTTGTGGCATTTGCTGAAAAAAAAAAGGCCTTAGCGTCCCGGATGGGTGCATAGCGAAAGGGAGCGTCAGGGAGTGTCAGGGAGTGTCAGGGAAATTCCTTTGGCCGTGGCGTGTGACTCGAATATTTTAAGTTTTCACTCGTCGTCTGCATATATTTGTCGACCGTGGTGCGGGATGTCGGCCTTGTTTATTGTTGTTTTTGCTTCTTCTTTTTTTGTTTTTTCGTTCTCTCCTTTTTGTCTGTTTACTTCTTTTTTTTTCTACAAGGAATCACACGCCCTTGGCCATCCTCTGTCTCGGTCTCTTTCTGTTGTGGACGTTGCTTCTGCATATCCTGCTGTGTTTTCTTTCTTCTGTTTCCTTCCTCCCTGGTGACTCGTTACCCATGCGTTTCTCTTTCTTGCTCTCCTTTCCGCTGACGTGGCTCTCAAAACTATTTCCTTTCCGTCTCCCCTTGCTGAACAAGGCCATGGAGTCGGGCTCTCTTGTCGAGTGCTCTCGTTCCTCCCAGCCAAGCTAGCCAGCCCTCTCCTCTCATCTGCCTTTCCTGGGGTGGGTCATATCCGTCCTCATGGTCGGGTTGTACCGGAAGAGCATTGCGATTTGTGATGTATATAACTCAAAGGTCAACTTGTCGAATAGATATATAAAAAGGTGGCTAGCCGTATTGTGTGTGTGGATCTGTGCTTTTGCTTGCTTCTTCTGTATATTTATCCTTCTTATTCGTCCGTTTTCCTTGCTCATTCTGTCTTTTATCTTGGAGCACTTGTACTATATCACTCAGAGGCAAACATCCCATAATGTCATCTGTTTTGTTACTATATATTCAAGGAAATGTTCACCCGGAAACTACCTCTAATCTCCTCTCCTATCGCTGCTAAAAGTTTACATAGTGAACATATAAACTGAAATAAATTAGGGAATATCGTTAACCTTTTCCCCACTTGTTTTCATAAAAGTGAAAGAGAGAATGTTGTATCGGGGTGACTGGACCCCTTGGTTACCAAGGTTCACGAAGGGGTGATCAAGGGAGGTTGGTCAGCTATAGGAACAAGGGCATTGGGGGTAACGTGGAACACCTGATTATGACAGTGTAGAACTAGATGAGGACTTCGTGACCGGTTTTTTGCTCAAGAAGAACAGCATATTTACTCCTCTTGGTACGTGCTGGTCATGGCACCCAACTCGTCGGCATCACCGGTCTGCGCGATGCGTCATAAGAAGTCGTCATGATGTCACAGTTAGGTGCTCAAGCATGTGTAAGGTTTTCAAGATGCCATTCTCTTAGCTAGGTAGCTTGCGCGGGAAACCTCCTCTTGTGAGATGGTTTCCCTTGGGCCGTAACACCTCTATTAAGGCCAGTAAGTTTAGGACCTGCTACATGATAATAATGAGTAGTTTTTGTACATGCATAAAAGTGCACTCTTTTGAACAAGATCCTTATGGCTGCCTGAATTCATCCCATATTCATTAGCATTGGAGAGGCAGGCAAAGCCTTAGACTCCTTTTGGCTAAATAAACCTATTTCTCCTTCTCTCTTTCTCTCTTTCTCTCTCACGCAAGCTATTTACCTTTTTCACAGGCTATTTCCCCCTCTTTTTGATAGCTTCCTCTTCGCAAGCTATTTTTTTTTTCCCTCTGTTTTTTTACACTGTAACCTTCTTAGCTAGATGCTTTTCCCGCTTTTTATTAGCTTCTGCTCAGTAAGATGTTTCTTCCCTATTTTCATCAGCTTCTTCGCTAGCTGCCGGTGTTTCTTTCTGCGGTGCTGCTCTAAGCCTCCTCGTACAGTATCCTACGTTTTTTCCTATTACGTAGTAGAGTACCTAAATATGTACCCCGAGAACCTTCTCTACCTTCTTCCTCATGTCCTTGCTGCAGGCTACACACCTAAAATAGCAAGAATATCGTAGATGGAAGAGAATTTTTTTTTCAAGTATTTATTTCAGTATATATACGTATAATTTCTTTTCTTTTTCTAGCCCCTACTACCATCCACACCCAAAGGCGCGTCCATCCACGCGGTATATCCCATTTTACAAATACACAATCCCGTAAATATGCCTCAAACCGCCGTTTTCAACACCCCTTCGTACGGTCTCGCTGCCAGGGAGGCCACGCCTGTGCCTCCAGGCTTATACAACAAACGCGGTAGAACAAGCTCAGGGGCTCGAAATAAGCAGTGCAACACGCGGCCGCGTACGCAGGGGGTGCGTCTCGACATCGGACGGAGTACGGTATACCAGACTATCCTTATGAACCTATTTTGCGTGGACCGTCTCGCTTTTGTTTGAGTATCGCTAGTAGCTACGGGGCGGTGCGGTTGCTTCCTCTGCCGCGATTATCACCTCCGGGGCGTGTTCCTGGAGCAACTCCCTGAGTTGTGCGCCTGGGGCGGCGGTGGAATCTTGGTGGAAGTATCGGGTTGCGTCGAGGAGCAAAGCGAGTTTGGCGTCGTCTTCTTCCTCATCACCGTTCTCATCATCGTCATCATCGTCTCCCTCATCATTCTCGTCACCGTCGTCGGTCTCGGCATCCAACGTACCGTCGCCCTCCTCATAGTAACGTTCCTCACGGCCGTGTAACTCATCCTCGTACGCAGATTGCATCTCATCCAGAATAATCGTCTCCTGCTCTTCATCATCATCATCATCGTCGTCGTCGTCGTCGTCGTCTTCACCATCATTCTCTTCATATTCATCGTCTGCCTCTTCTTCCCATTCCTCTTCATCATCTTCGCTCGTCGACGACAACGAATCCCCCCCCGCGGATCGTCCCCGTGCCTCCCGCTCAGCCAGCCAGGCCGCCCAGTCCCAGTCGCCGTATATTTCGTCCACATGGTAACTCTCGTAGGCCTGCGCGCGGAGGGCCTGCTCCTCGTTGAGCTCCACGGGGATGGTCGCCAGAGCGGCCTGCACAAAGGCCTCCCAGCCTCGGGTATCGTTTGAGCTGGGCGGCGACAGCACAGGGAATACGCCGTCCGCTTTGCCATCAGTTCCGCCACTCTCGCGCGGGTTCTGGCTCCGCGGACGCACAATGTAACCTCGTCTGATTTCGTCGTCTAGCGTATATGGTTCAATTATGTTGTGATAGTGGCTGTTGTACTCGTCTGCGGCCGCGACTGGCTCGGTCGTGTCCCCCGTCCAGGCTAGTGCTCTGAGGCGGTCGTCTTCGTCTTCATCCATGATTTGCTGCTGCTGGAGCGGCGTCAGGTCCATGAAGCGCTTCTTGAGCGCGTGCTTCTTCTTCCAGTGGCCCGTGGTGTCCATGTGCTGGAGGGCGTCTTCCTCGTCGGATATGTACATGTCCTGCTCCGTGGGGACAATGTTTTCGCCCGTCTCAAAGTCAATGTAGCCCCAGAGCATCATGTACACGAGGTGGTCGTCGAGCACGAGACCCCGAGCAATGGCCTCCACGGGGATGAGCTCGTCGGGCCGCTGGAGATGGATGTCCCCAAGGCCCCAGCCCTCAAAGTGTCCGATGCCGACTTCGTGGATGGGCACGCCGTGGACGGTGGACTCGTTGGCGCGGCCTCCACCGCGAAGATCCGTCGGGATGTCGTAGTCGTAGCGGACCTTCCATTCGAGCAGCTCAGGCAGGGTGGTGAATCTCTTCTGCATGAGGAGCTGCCAGAGCGGGTAGAGCCCCTTTTGGCCGAGGGCCAGGTGGAGGAGTTCGTTGGATAAGGGCCCATAGATGGGGTCGTTGAACATCATGGAGAGCTTGAGGAACAGCATTTGCGCGTTGTAAAGATCCTGATCGGTCCAGATGTCCGTGTTTCTGAGCAGCGCCAGTCGCTGTCCCGTGGTGGGAATGTCCATGAGGAGCCAGAGCCGCAGGAGCGTGTGGTGCATCGACTTGGGCATGAGAAACCCGTTGCGCGCCATAATGGCCACGATTTGGCGACAGCACCGATCCCGTCCCAGCACGAGCTGGAGGTATCGCAGACCGGGGACGGTGCGAACCTGCCGCATGAGGAGCGGCTTCTCGCTCTCGGTGCTTGTGCCTTGGTACTGCGCAGCCCATGTGCGGCCGGCCGGGTCGGGGATCAGATGCCGACGGTAGAGCTTGTACTTGAATATTCGTCCCGCCTCGGGGGCTTTGTACTCGATCCATGTTCGTATGCTGGAGAGGAGATGCTCGTTGGTGGCCTGATGAAACATGCGGCTCGTGGCGTACAGAGCGACCAAGTCCTCGGGACGGAGATGCTTGCCCAGCTCAACGGCGATTTCCGTCCGCGCACACAGCGCCGTGATGAGATCGCGGCCATGCTGCCGACCGGTAGTGAGACTACCACCGACGGTTGCACAATCGTCCTGTCGACGCTGCCGCCGCCGCCGCGAGGATGGCCGTGGCAGCTGAGGATGATATGGATCCTCGTTTCCAAAAAAGTACTCCAGCCCGTCGGCGTCGAACCTGAACCGCTTGGTCTGCTTGCCGTCGTGCGGCGTATCCTTGACGATATGCGTGTCTATCTTGGGCATGCTTCTCAAGTGCTGCAAATCGGCTTCCATGTCTTCCAGGATGGAAATCCCCTGTGCGCGGATCTCGGGCCGGACGGCCTTTTCGCGAGCCACCTCGTCGGCGGCATATTGCTTGATGGCCTCGGCGATGCTTTCGAGCGCCACGGGCTGATTGGTTTGGCTGTGCAGTTCGCGGAGCTTGTCCAGCGCGAGGTGCGTGACTATGGCGGCTTGGTGGGAGTTGAAGCCGTGGGAGCGGAGGTTTCGTTTGATCACGTCTGGGTCGAAGGGGAAGGCCATCTCGTTGATATCATGGCCTGTTCGGCTGATGCTGGATGAGACTATCGGTCGAAGACTGTGGACGAGACTATCGGATCAGACGCAACCCTTCTTGCATGTCAAATCCGTTGGTACATCTGTTTATAGATGATAACAAAGGGAGAAGGAAGAGGGAGGAATGTTCTTACACGCAAGTGAGATTCACCTGGAGCATACAACAACAAAGGACCCGATGTTGTACCTGTCCTTTATTGTTTTGCTGTGCATTATTGTGAGAGCGTCGTGCCGTCGAATGCGATGAATTGACTTTTGGCTCGCCATTGTCGTCCCGTCGGTGACACTTGACCGGACTGCAAAGCCGCCAGTGCCTCGATGTCCTGACAGACCGATTCACACCGTCTGAGACGCCTTGACAGCTGGCAGACGGACAAGGTTGACACTTGGCCTGACCGATCTCAAGGCTCACTCGTTTCGCTCACCTCCACAACCTCCACCTGTTGACCACTGGTAACACATGCGCACGGTCTGACGGCTCATCGTTCCATGTCTGACTTCTTCTTTAGTACGTAGGTACCTACCTAGGTATGGACGTGTCCAAATAGAACCGTACTCAAAACGTCCAGAAATTCTATTTTCCATGAGCTTTCTGCCCTTGCTCAGCCTCATCGTCGTAGTCTACACCATTTCCACCCCAGCATCCAGCACCAAACCACCACCCTTCTGTCAGGATTCTCCTCGTCTTCCTCTTCTCACACGTACCGACCCAGCTTCCCTTGCACGAACTTCCACCTTACCTATCGGTCAAGCTCATCGATGGGCAATTCCCCATCGTCCTTGCCAACAATCGACTCGGCCACCTTCCAAATCTGCAACAGGTTGTCTTCCGCGGCGCTGGCAACCAGCCATGGCTCGTTGGGGTTCCAGCTGAAGTCGGCAAGGTGATTGGTATGGCCACCGTGCATGAAGAGCCTGTTTTTATCTCACGATTAGCTTGGTCCTTTTCTTTTGGTGTGCGCGTATGTATGGCGTTGTCGCAGTCTACAACGAATTACATACAGCTCTGGGGGTCCATCCTCTTGGTCATCTGGCAATTGCTCTTCGCCGACTCGCGACAAGTCCCAAAAGATAATCCTCCTGTCGTAACTACCGCTTCCGAGGATTCCAGCTTCTGTAGGATGCCAAGAGAGAGAGGTCACTGCGTCATTGTGTCCTTCCAGCGTGTGAACTTTTTCCTTGACGTTTCTCAGGTCCCAAATCCCAATAGTCTTGTCGGCAGATGCCGTGGCGACCAGCACTTCCGAGTGGGGGTTGAATGCAAGTGCGTTGATGGCATCTAGGTGGCCCCGTTTGGCCACAAGCGCAGCAGCCGAAGTACTCTCTTGTCTGATGTCCACAATTTGCAGCGTCTGATCGTCGGACACGGAGCCGATGAAGTTCTTGGAGATGGGGTGATACTGAACATCGTTGACCACTTGAGTGTGGTGTGTATAGCGTCGCCACGGCTTGAGAACCTTGATATCCGCTTCCAGTTTCTTGAGATCCCTGGTGCAATTGATGGTCAGCCCTCTCCTTTCCTCCCTGGATCATAGGTAAAGGCGCAGGAGAAAAATGGATTTCCACCTACCATAAGCACATGGTTTTGTCTTCGCTACCAGAAGCTAGGCACCCAGCCTCGTGTGGGCTCCAGTTGAGACCAAAACCCTCTGCCTTGTGTCCTACCAATTCGATCTGGGCATTCACTTTGCCGGGAGAAGCAGGCTGAAGAGGATGCTTGGTGCGGTCAAAAATAAGGATTTTGCCGTCGACGCAGAGCGTAGCGATAATGTCTGGATTTTGGGGCTGATAGCGGGCCTTGTTCACCTCGCCGGGATGCTCAATCTTCTGGACAATGTCACACTTGATGGCAGCAACATCGCCTGGGCCGCCATATCCACCAATCTCGCCTCGTTCTTCGTCGTAGTTGTCGGGGTTGGGGGCCACGGGTTTGGGAATCTGAACATCCGCAATCTGCAAGTAATTCGAGCTATTATCGGACGTGTGAGTACCGAGCAGTAGTCGGTGCATATGGTAGTTTTTGCCCTCGGGTTCCTTGACATCGGGAAACCACTGGACCGTAAGGGTGGGCCATGTCAAGGCCGTTCTGCTTTTTGGTTAGAATAGATCATGACGGGGTGAAGGCCTCGGTTTGCATACCCGAGAATCATATCATAAAGAAAGGGGCTGTTCTTCTTCCAGGTTTTGTATTCTGCGACGGGCGTTAGCTTTTTTTTTTTTTTTTTTTTTTCTTTGGGCAAACCAGATGATCAGAGCAAAACAAGGAAAGAAAGAATAGGGACAAGAAAAGTCGCACCCTCGTTGACAAGACGCTCAATCTGATCCTCTTCCTCCTCCTGAATCATGTCGACTAAAGACGACCGGCATTAGTAAATTGGCAGACAGCTCTTGACAACGCGCTGAAGCAAGCTCAAGGATGAAGAGTGCCAACACTTACCGTCGACGTCGGGGTCTGTAACTTGTGCGGGAGCCATGACGGCCTATGTGGCGGGGGCTATCCTTTTGTTTCGAATATTGTCTTCTCGACGAAAGCAGGGCAAAAGAGGCAGAGAGAGCGAAAAGACGATGCAATTGTGGCAATGCTGAGCTGCTGAGCCGGTGGTCACCTCGATCACCTTTTGTCAACAATGAAACGGAAATTGGGGGTGCTGAAGCTGTAGCTGTAGCTGGAGCCGATAACGCGTCGCGCGTAAAGTGAAAGAAGAGCAGAGGTAGAGGTGGCAGCCTACCAGCCAATGGGTGCGAGTCTGGCAACGACTAGTGGGTCCTTTTGTGGGAAGACAAGTCTCCAGCCCATGAAGTACTATGTACACAGTACCTACACCCACAACGTCCGTGCGAGATATCCTCGAGCTGAGAGTGGGAATGGCACTGCCAGCAAGCTCCCCTTCCGTTCAAGTTGGCATTATCCAATTTCGTTGATGAGCCAGGGTCCCCTTTCGACCAACTAATTGGAGGTATTGCGTCCGTCTGAGTATTTCTTCTTCTTCAGCTTCCTCTCGCGGGCGCACTCCGGTTAGCCCCTGTCTGCTCCACGACGGTACACAGTGTGTTGTAGCTCTCCACGTCTTCAAAGTCCAAACCACTCAACAATGCACGCCGCTTTTCGTGCACCAACCTGGCCTGCTCACAGATCATCTGATTAGATCAAAAAAAACATCCTAGTCACTCCGTTATCACCGTCGGAGTCCGTCCGCTCAACATGTCCAGTGGGGGGGGGGGGGCATTTTTCGCATCCAAGGTGGTCGTCCAAGAATTTTAGAGTGCAACCCCATGTCTTTTCGTGCCCAAAGCTTAATGAACATCTGTGCAAATTTGAGTCTTTGCTTTGTTCTTCGTAAGACGGAGTTGTTCGCGAATCCCTGCACGGAGACCATGACACAAAATAGCCATCAACGCAGAGCTAACCAGCCGTCTCTGGACCTGTCTCTCGAAAGAGCATGATAGTTCGCTGGGTAGAAGCTGAAGTTGATTGAGATTCTTGCAGGAACTTTGTCTCCAACACGCGGAGTGCTATGGATCTCCCTCTGGGGCCGGTGCTGATGCTGACCGGCATAAGTCCACAATTCTATGCACTGCAAGCGAGGAGAACATGTTTCAAGATAAGGATCACGTCAGCTTGCTGTTTCCATGCGTGAGGAGCAGACCCGTTGGGGACGGCCACGCTGATCGATAAGTTTTGGCTGCACGGGACTGCAGGTACTGATTTGCGAAACCCCTGCTTCTGCCATCATTCCTTTCATGGCTATTGAGAAATTGACCTGGTAAACTTGACCTGCGTCATGGGATTCGCATCGCCTGTTTACAAAAAGAAACCAACTTTGATCATGTTGCAAAAAGAGGAGACGGGGCACGAGGCAGACAGGGACGCCGAGTCTCTTGTGAGCGCCCCTAGGACCTCACTGCGAGCTGTCGAGGCTGTCGAAGCTGTCGACAGCACGGCCAAGAATAGCCGCATGGAAGAAACAAGCAACAATTGCCATGGCGAGCAGGCTGGTGTACAAAAGGCAATGGCACTCAAGAGATACATGTCCAGAAATATGTTTGCTCTCGTCTTCATCGCGTAAGCTCAGAACCACAGGGAGAACCAGGATCACAAAGAAAACAACTCTACTGCACAGAGCAACCATGACTAAGAAACGCCTAGGCTGATTCTGACCATGTTTGCTGATCGTTACGTCGTTTACACATCTTCAACTTACAATGCGTTTGCCACCAGTGCCTTTTCGCACCATTCGTTACTCAGTGCTGCCGCGGTCGTGAGCGACATAGCACAGCTGTGGGCATATCCCGTCATCGCCAAGCTAGAGGATGTATGTGCCCGCTCAACTGTTTTCAAGGGGTATATCAAAGACGGCTGGATATGGGGAGACTTGGCCTCCCCATCCTCGTATTTTGCTAATTCTTCAGGCAATAGGCAATAGGAAGAGCCGAAGGCTTCGCGGTAGCAACGCTGTTTCATGTTGTGGGCAGTGTCATGAGTGCTGCCTGTCCCAATGTTGAGACCTACATTGCCGCAGGCATTTTCAATGCCGTGGGAAACACCGGCTTCCTTCTTACGGAGCAAGTTTTCGTAGCCGAAACAGTGTCATTGGCGAATCGAGGACTCTTATCAGCCATCCCTACCAGCATCACAGGTATTGTCGTCCTGCTAGCCGGCAGTATTGCCGCAGGTAAGATCCTCGAGGTTGCCGGTTGGCGCTGGGGTTATGGTATATCCGCCATCGTGCTCCCAGTCTGTGCAGCGCCGCTTGTGACTCTTTTGCTTGTGCTTCAATACAAGGCAGTCAAAGTACATGGAGTGGCGGCTCCAATCAAAGTTGAGAAAAAGAATCGTCGTCTCTGGACAAGAGCCGCGAGCTATATCTGGGTTGAGCTGGACCTGCTCGGCATTCTTCTCTTAATAGCGGGCCTGGCTCTCGTTTTTGTCCCTTTGTCAATGACAGGGTCTTCCCACTCTGACAAGTGGCGTAGCCCGTCGTTGATCGCAATGCTAGCGATTGGGGCGGTCTGCCTGGCATGTCTTGTGGTCTGGGATGGCTGGCACGCAAAAAATCCAATCGTTCCATTGTCTCTGTTGCGAAGGAGAACCAGTGTTGCCGCATGTTTATTGGGATTGTTTGACTTTCTGTCGTTTTCGCTCTTCAAGGCCTTCTTCCCAAGCTTTCTCCAAGTCGCAGGCGGGTATACCCCAGCAGATGCATCCCTCGTCAAGTATGTGACCACAACAACACCACGCGCACTGCATCGCATCGCATCGCATAATGAATCATGAATCTGATTTGAAAAAAAAAATAGTAATGCCGTCGTTATAGCATTCCAGGTTGCACGTCTCGTGGCAGGCGTCGCCATTCGATTGTCAAGACGTCCACTGATATGGATTTATGTCGGAGTTCCACTTGGATTGCTCGGGCAGGGTCTGATGATTCAATTTACTAACGTGGCAAATGCTGGTATCGCAGACAGAGCATCCATCGTAGTCGCCCGATCTTTGATGGGCCTTGCCCGCGGCCTTCATCATACTGCAGCGCTGGTCGCTGTTCAATGTGATGTGCCCGACCAGGACTTGTCCATGGCAACCGCACTATTCCTTGCCCTGATGAACGTGGGTGCTGCTATTGGAGAGAGGTGAGGATTTCCGAACAAGTCTGGCCCACACAGGGAAGCTTGAAAATTCTGTCGACTAATCCAACTATTTCTCGGAAACTTGCAGTATGAGCGGTTCTATCTGGCGGGCCACGCTGAGCAGAAAGCTGGTCGAATACCTTCCGGCAAACGCAACATCATCCGCGGGCAAGATATTTGGCTCCCTTGTCGTTGCGAAATCATACGCCGAGGGAACTGCGGTTCGGATAGCCATCGATCGTGCATACCGCGATTCAATGTCTCTGCTTGCTATCATTTCAACAGCTTGCATGGTGCCAATGTTGATGTTCATGTTTGGCATTAGGGACATGGACTTGGAGGAGGAGGAGGTCGTCAAACAAGAGACGGATGAGTCGTAGATAGCCCGCCAGAAGACCACATGCGACGGAGGACTGCGTTTGGGGGCGGCTATTACAGTAGAAACGACGGAGGCGGCGTTTGATACGAGGTTTGGAGAAGGTATAATAACAGCGTTTGGCCAGTTGTGATTGGAGAAATGTCAAGGGAGGCGGAATTTCATGTGTTATACCATGTACTTGCCAGGTACCTGCCTACGTACCCAGTTACATCGTGCCTAACTAGTAGCTAGTTACCTAGTCCAGGTATCTAGTATGTTCATGCGTTAGGTCGTCGCCACACAGCTCTCCTCTCGTGGGGATGCGGACCAGACCCCACTTGGAGCTGCGTTGTCCCTTCCCCCATATTGGGCCGTTTGGTCAATGATGGCTGCTAAACATACCGCATATTTCATTTCCAGCTCTCCTCGGGATTCCCTCCGTTTTTCTGCTTGCCAGAACTGCTGCGCATACAGAATCTACATACTACACGTCCTCAAGATCCTTACATTGTAACCAGCTCTTTATTCTCTCTTACACGCGAGAAAGCTGGCATATTGAAGTTCCGGAGCGGACGTTGCTTTACTTTTGCGCCAGAGCGCAATATCCCATCTGGAGCGGGAATTCGTCCTCACTCCGTTTCTTTTCTCTTCGTCTTCTTCTTCTTCTTCTTCTTCTTCTTTTTCCACAACTATATTTCGCAGCATCGTGCTCGGGCCGTGGACTGCCCTCTATTGTCATCATGGGGTAAGTGAACTGTATAAACTACGAATTGAAACAAAAAGAAAGGCTGACTTTGTATTGCAGTGTCCCCAAATTTTTTAGATGGCTTTCGGAGCGTTATCCCGCAATTTCTCAACTTATTGCCGAGAATAGAATACCCGAGTTTGATTGTCTTTACGTTCGGCGCACCTCTCTTTCATGCTCCTCGATCGTCCCACGCGATTTGCTAATCGTTCTTGTATCAGCTTGATATGAATGGCATCATCCATAACTGCACGCACAAGGATGCCGGAGAAGATGTATCATTTCGCCTCAGCGAAGAAGAAATGTTCATCAGAATCTTCAACTATATCGAGCACTTGTTCGGTAAAATCAAACCCAAGCAGCTTTTTTTCATGGCCATTGATGGTGTCGCGCCGCGAGCGAAAATGAACCAGCAACGCGCCCGGCGGTTTCGTACTGCACTAGACGTCGAGGTAGCGCGTGAAAAGGCTATCAAGGAAGGCGTTGAGATGCCGAAAGAAGAGGCGTTTGATAGCAATTGTATTACTCCGGGAACCGAGTTTATGGCAAAGCTGTCGCAACAGCTACGATATTTCGTCAACAAAAAGGTGTCACAAGACGCGGACTGGCAAGGATGCGAAATTGTTCTTTCCGGACATGAAGTTCCTGGCGAGGGCGAACACAAAATCATGGAATACATTCGAAATGCCAAGGCGCAGCCAAATTATAACCAAAACGTGCGACATTGTCTATACGGATTGGACGCAGATTTGATCATGCTGGGTCTGCTCAGTCACGACCCTCATTTTTGTCTTCTCCGCGAAGAAGTCACCTTCGGACGAGAATCCAAGACTAAATCCAAGGAGCTTGAACATCAAAATTTCTACTTGCTTCATTTATGTATGGTGCGAGAGTACTTGGAAATGGAGTTTCAGGAGTTGCATAAGGACGGTGCTCTGAAATTCCCATTCGACCTCGAAAGGGTTATTGATGATTTCATTCTAATGGCATTTTTCGTCGGTAATGATTTCTTGCCCAATCTCCCTGGACTTCATATCAATGAAGGAGCATTGGCAAACATGTTTAGAATCTACAAGACTGTACTGCCCAAGTGCGACGGATACATAAATGAGAACGGCGTTATCAACTTGGCTCGCTTGGACAAGCTCCTTACGGAACTCAGCAAGCTGGAGCTTTTTTCATTTGAAGATGACATTTCAGATGAAAAATGGTTCGTGTCGAAGCAAATGGAGAAGAAGTTGGAAGCAACAAATGGAGCGAGTCACAACAATACGAAACCTGGTCAACTAGTCATTACATCCACTCAGCGCGACCTGTGGAGACAAAAAATACGTCCGTATGTCTCGAAAAGGTCCGATGAGCCATTGGATCTCGGGTACGGTCTGAAAGCCGCGGATCGCAAGTTTGTACAGGATATTGCAGACACCATGCATCTTGATTGGACAACTAAGGAGGACGAGGACGCCAATCGTCACCTCGTGCTATCATTTCCTACGAAGCCTGTCACACAGGGTGAGGATGACGACGAGGAAGAAGACGAGGAAGATGAAGGGACCTTGGCTGCTTTCCGTGTGATCAAATCTTATGATAGAGCCACGGTCGTCGACTTGAGCGCAGCGGATGCTCAACAGCACTACGACAAGCTGTATCAAGACAAATACGCCGGTTGGAAGACCAAGTATTACCTTCAAAAGTTCCCAGAATGGAAACCGGAAAAATACGAGTCAGAGCAGAAGAGTCTTTGCGAAAACTATGTACAAGGTCTCCAGTGGGTATTATTTTACTATTACAAGGGCATAGCATCGTGGCCCTGGTTCTACGGTTACCACTACGCTCCACTGATTTCCGGTAAGAGATAAACATGTTTGCCGATTCTGCCCTTTTCTATCCGTTTTTTTTCTTCTTTTGCTTTTGTTCGCTCTTGACTAACCGAATGAAATAGATGTTACTAAAGGCCTGGGGGCTGATCTCAACTTCAAAAAGGGCCAGCCTTTCAAACCTTATGAGCAACTCATGGGGGTCCTGCCAGACAGAAGTAAGAAGATCGTGCCTAAGGTGTATCATGATCTCATGACAAATCCGAACTCACCGATTATTGATTTCTATCCGCGGGACTTTGAACTGGATATGAATGGGAAAAAGATGGATTGGGAAGCCGTTGTCAAGATTCCATTCATTGATGAAAAGCGACTGCTCGACGCAATGGCTACCAAAAACGACTACTTGGAGCCTGACGAAAAGGCTCGGAATGGATTCGGTGTTCCCCTCAAGTTTACGTATTCGTCCGAGGCCAACTTCACCTATCCCTCGCCCCTTCCAGGTATATTCCCGGAGGTGACGAACTGCCGTTGCGTGGAAAATATCTTTGATCTGCCATCTATCGAAGGCCTTGAATACGTTTCTGGTTTGACCAGCGGAGCTCTGGTCAAGGCTGAGGCCCTGGCCGGGTTTCCCACCCTGCACACACTGCCATACAGCGCACAACTTATCGAGCGCTATGGTGTCAAGGTTTTCCAGCAGGAAAGCAAAAACCCTAGCGTCGTGGTTACACTGACTGACACTCAATTTCGCACGAGCATCGAGACGTTCAAGGCCAAGCTGGGCCAGCAGTGCTACGTGGGTTATCCCTTTCTCCAGGAGGCCAAGATTGTCAAAGTGTCAGATGAACTCTTCACCTACGAGCTTTCCGAGAACGAAAAGGATATAATGACTCACGAACATTCAAATCGAGAGGCCGCGGATTTCTCCAAGGAAGCCGAATTCCTGGAGGACTGGCACGGCAAACGATTGGGTGTGCAAATCGGCCAAGTGGAGTGTCTTGTGCACGTTCACATGTTGAAGGGGTTGATCAAGACGGAAGAAGGTGCTTTGATCAAGGAATTTGCGGCAAACCCTAGTGTTCGCAGCGTCTACGCGTCCCAGACGATTGTTGACGAAGTCGTGAACCCGGACACGCGGTTCATCGAAAAAGAAGCTCTCCCCATGGAGGAGGAGTTCCCTGTGGGCACGCGAGCCTTCTTCTTGGGTGAATATGCATTCGGACGGCCGCTTGAGGTGACTGGGCACGTCAAGGGCAAAACCGAAGTGGTGGTGTCGGTACCCAAGAATAAGGAATTCGAATTTGCCAAGAGGATTGTCTATCAGGCCGAACGCAGCAACCCCTACACGCCGTCATTCACTGTTGCGAAGCAATTGAGCATCCACCCTCTGATTCTCGCCAAGATCACGTCAGCGTTCCAGATTAGTACACTTGCAGGATTGAAGCTCAATCTCGGCCTCAATCTCAAGTTCGAGGCCCGGAAACTCAAGGTTTTGGGCTACTCCCGAAAGTCTCATACTGGTTGGGAGTTTAGCAATTTGGCTGTCAAGTTGATTGCTGATTACATGGTGGCCTTTCCCGACTTCTTCGCGGCCATTCAGCGCGAGCCACAAAGAAGCGAGACTTGCGAGACCGACTTGTGGAAAGATCCGGCTGTTGCATCCCAGCGAGTCAAGGACATGGTGGCATGGTTGAAGCAGCAAGAAATGTCCAAATTCGAGAGAGTGCCTCTTGAAGCAGAACAGCTCGACTCTGAAGTTGTCATGGCTTTGGCTGCCGCAGGAGAGCAAGTCTACCAGGCCGCCCAAGACATTGAGATTAAAAAGCTCAAGGGAGTACCCAGAGCTGCCATTCTCAAGCCCTCTGACGCAGAACTCGTCCTAGGGAATCAAAATTTTAGCCTGGGCGACCGAGTCACCTTTGCCGCCGACGCCGGCAAGGTTCCCCTGGCGACAAGCGGCACGGTCGCCGGTATCAGTAGGACTGCCACGGCCCTTCTCCTTGATGTCGTCTGGGACACTTCTTTCATGAGCGGAACCACTCTGGGTGAGCGAGCGCCCATGTTCCGTGGGCAGACCGTGGCAGCCTCGTCCGTTATCAACCTCACAGACAAGCAGGTTATTTCGACGTCGAACAAATCACAACAGAAGCGAGTGACGTCCATACTGACAACAGGATTCTACGCGCCCCTGGGCGTGCCCCAATACAAGAACGCCGCGGCACCCGCCCCTCTTCGCGGCAGTTGGAGAGGCGCTCTCAACAGTGGCAGCGGAGGTGGCAGCGGACGCGGCAGCGGAGGTGGCAGCGGACGCGGCAGCGGAGGTGGCAGCGGACGCGGCAGCGGACGCGGTACGCCGGGCAGAAATTCCCCCAGTTGGAGTCGAGGCAACCACAACGGAGGGCCGCCTCAACGTGGTGGTGATGGTGGCAATGACAATAGCTACGGCAACGGCAATGGCAATGGCCATGGCTTTGGTAATGGCAACGGCAACGGCCACGGTAGTGCGTCCAATCTGCTCCACAGCAGCTTGGTGTATCGCAGCAGCCCGAACGGCACACCACCAGCTTCTGCACACAGTGTCCATGGCCGTGGCCGTGGCCGTGGTCGAGGGGGCGGCTTTCAAGGTCACTCTAGTGGAGACCAGCAAGGCAAGTACAGCAAAGTGCCCCCTCCTGCGAGCTTGAACGCGGTCAACCCTCGCGGTGGACGTGGACGCGGTCGTGGCGGTAGAGGACGTGGTGGACTTCATAGAGGTGGACGTGCTGGCAACAGCAATGAAGGCGCCGCCCCTGCCCCGACTCAGGGCTAAAGGGGATTGTGAATTGTGTACTATTTCGATTGTATAATGGGTTGTTTTTTGTTTTTTGTTTTTTTTTTGTTTTTTTGTTTTTTTTTTCAAATTCCAGGGGGCCATAGTACGAGGAGTTTCAGTCTTTAGAGCGCAATGTCGACATGCATCAGGAGTATCGGCAGCACGGAGGCGTCAGCACGGATATATGTACCTAGTTGTTGGCTACGATGTATTGCGGTTTATTTGATGATGTAATGTGTACATGATGGGTGCATGAGGGATTTCTTTTCGTTGTGGAAATGGAACGGACGTCTTACGTGTTGATCGAATGTTAGATGTCGAGGGCATGGTACTCCCAACAGGGGAGTATACGTACTATGCAGGTACTTACCTCTTACCTACTACCTAGTACTTATATACATATATAAAAAAAACTCACGCGAGACGCCACGCAAACATGATATGCACACGTGCAATAATCACCCGAGCAGCCACTGCATGCATAATAGACTCCACCACAGCGACATCAACGTGTCAAGCACCCCCAGACAAGCACAATTTCACAGTGATAGAACCGATACCACTCAACGACAACATTTTCCCGTTTTACATGCGCACATGGACCACATCCGTCACCACACCCTCCACCTACCATCTAGACTTCCCTCCTCCCTAGGTCTCCTTTCCCTTCTTCTTATCCGCGCTCTTGACCTTCACGGCAGGAAGCTCAAACGGCTCGCTGACTCCGCCCTGCACGGGCGACCAGTATCCGAGCTTTTCGGCCATGTTCCAGGTCAGGAAGCCGACCCAGGGCTGGACATTGTAGTGGAGACGGAGGGTGACGTTGTCGAGCTGGGCGACCTTGCCGGAGGGATGGGTGATTTGGTATTTTGGGCGCTGGTTGCTGAGTTTGAGGAGGCCGCTTTTGGGAAGTTAGTATGATGTTCAGTATGACTTGGGTTTTTCTCTCCTCTTCTCTTCTCTTCTCTTCTGTCTTTTCTTTTTTCACATGAATAAAAAAGATTGTTAAATCCACCCCCCTCCTCCCCCCTCACGTACCGACTCGGATCAATAGCCTTGCCCTGCGCACTCTTCTTGAGCTTCTTCATCGCCACGGGCCCAATGTTCCGCAGGTGGTCCGCGCTGGGGTTCGTGATGATGCTGTCCCATATGACGGCCGAGTTGGTGGCATTGGGCCCCGCCCCCGAGGGCCAGTCGGCCGTGACGTAGACAAAGAGCTGCTTCGTGTTCCACGTGAACAGGGAGGACAGGTCCGCGTCGAGGGAGAATTTGATGATGGCGTATTCTTCCTTTTTGGTCGAGTAGTAGTGGGGGCGGCCTTTGACTCTGTTGCGTAGACTGTTGTTAGTTTTTTTCTTTTCTTTTTTGTTTTCGTTTCATCCACATCCCATGGTCTTTTTTTTTTCTCTCTCTGCTTCCTCTTTGTTCTGTTTTTCTGTTTTTCTGCTTCCTGTTCCTGTTCTTGTTCTTCTTCTTCTGCTTCTTTTTCCTGCTTCTTCTGTAGCAATGAAAAAAAAAAAAAAAAAAACCCGTCTCCTTCAACCCCTTCCGCACATACACTTGAATATTCGTGGGCACAATCGTCCCACTCGGTTTCCGCACAGCGAGCAGGTCCGTCGCGGCGATGAACCCGGCCAGCACGCAGGCGACTGTGGTGAAGAAGCCAAAGACGTTTTGGATACGGGTAAAGGAGCTGTGCATGGTGAAGTTGTGTTGCGCGCGCGCAGCACAGTCGGACAGGGTCCGTTTTTTTTTTTTCCTTCTTCTTCTTCTTCTACGTTTTATCACAAGTCCAAGTATGTTATTTTCGGTATCGATTTTGTCGTCGTTTTTTTTTTTTTTGTTAAAGATTGTGTTTTCTGAGCGGGGCGGAGCTGTGCAGGGACGTGGAGGCGTAGCTTTATGTCGAGTTGATCGATGATGACAGTTTGCAGGCACAGGCAGGCATGGATTGTAGTCGCGGGCGGGCGGGCAGGACAGGACAGGACAGGAAGCCAGAGGAACGGGGTCGTGTGGGGCGGGAGCATGTAAAGCTCTCTCAATGTTGCTCTCCTGGCTCGTTCCCGTTTTTTGGTTTCGGGTACATGCAGGCAGATGGCTCCCATGACATCGAATGGAGTGGTATCAAAATGTTTACATCTTCCCTATCGAGTAAGAGATTAAAAAAGCTAAAGTACACAGCCACCTATTGTGTTATTTCCCGGCACGCTGAACCCGTCAATGGTCATTCCTCACCCGTCGTCCCCTTTGTTGTTTAATTCCTCCCCTTTACCGGGCCACTTTTTGACGGGTTTTTTTTTTTTTTTTTTTTTCGTTCTTCGTTTTCTTCGGAGAAGCACACTTGCTGTATTTCAGGCTTCATCGTTTCCAACTACAAATAAAAACACACACGATTCGGTGTCTTTTGAGCTGCATTACATGAGATTCTTAAAGCCCGCTTTGCGGCAATTGGCAACGAGCGATTTGACTTCCTGCGCACGAGCACGGGTGGTGACCATGAGGGCGTCGGGGACGTCAACAATGACAAGATCGTCTACACCGAGACAAGCAACCAGACGGCCGGATCCAGGGACGACGATGCCACCGGCGGCTTGCTGGGCAACGACTAATTTTTGATCTAGATTAGCCCTGGTTCTGGGTGAAGGGGGGTTGGAAAAGAAGAAAAGCCAGCCATAGGCTCAAATCTATGCATATAATACTTACCAAGATTGCGGTCTCCCAGAACTCTGGGCGAGTTGACTTCGGCGGGAAGCATTTCTGCAAGTGAAGAGAAATCACCAACGTCGTCCCAACCTGAAAAAAAAAAAGTGTAAGCACAATATACTCGTGGAATAACATGGAACAACATATTCCCAGCACCATGGTGCAGAAAGGGAGAGGGGAGAGGACGTACCAAATGTAGCGGGAATGACGGCAACCTTGCCCTCGGCAGCGGCTGGTTCAGCAATGGCATTGTCAATGGCCACCTTTTCCAAGTTGGGCCACACCTCATTGAGGATGGCCTCTCGTTTGGCCCTGTCCTCCCAGGCCTCGGCAATTCTGGTCAAGCTGGCGTGCAGCTCGGGCTCGTACTCCTTGACAAGGTCCATCAAGGTAGAGGCCTTTGTCACAAACATACCGGCGTTCCAGCGGTAGTTACCGGACGAGAGGTACTTGGCGGCCGTGTAGGCGTCGGGCTTCTCCTTGAAAGCGCTGACGAGACGGGCGGTGGGCGCGCTGGGAACATTCAGCTTGTCACCGAGCTTGACGTAACCGAAACCGGTGGCGGGGTACGAAGGAGCGATGCCAATGGTGACGAGAAAGCCCTCCTTGGCAACCTTGACGGCCTCGGTGACGGAGTTGAGAAAGGCATCCTCGCCGGCAATCATATGATCGGCGGCAAAAGATCCAATGACGGCGTCCGGGTCGCGGTGCAGGAGAACGGCAGCGGCGAGACCAATGGCGGCCATGGAATCCTTGGGGCCGGGCTCGGTGAACAAGTTGGAGCTCTCAAGCTGAGGCAGCTGCTTCTGAATCGATTCCGAGTGGCTGGGACCAGCGACGACAGTCATACGGCTGGCACCGGCCAGAGGGACGAGACGGCGCCACGTTGACTGGAGCAGGCTGCGTCCGGAAAGATCGATATCCAGCAGAAACTTGGGGTGGTTCTCGCGAGAAAGAGGCCAGAGACGCGTACCGGCACCACCGGCGGGAATAATGACGTAGAAGCCATCGATTTCTCGGTCCATGGCAGGGACAGTCCACTGAGGGCTGGGTGAGGGCGGCGGGATGTATCTCATGGCGGGAGACAGCTTGGGGAGAGGATGAGGGCTGAAGGATCGCACTGAGCTATCAGCGCCAGGTGAGAGGACACCCAGACCGCCGCTATCACGACGAGACTAGGTTGAAGCGGAAAAGGAAGAGAGAAAAAATCCACCATGTAAGTAATGTGGCGATGTGGTGAATGGCGATGACGACAGTCATGATGAGGAGCAGGGTAAATCAATGGACAAGAAGAGTGGTGGTGGTGGTGGTCACTGGTGGTCATGAACCGAGACCAGGCATGCGTGGATGGATGGAAACAAGACGTACTAGAAGAGACTCTCGAAGAAGCTGCGTGATCTCTGCATTGGACTGTCGCAATTGCGTGCACTCGTGGCGCAGCTCTGACATTTCCTCATGCTGTGTTTTGGTCAGTAAAGAACAAAGAAAGAAGAGTCGAAAAAGAAAAAAAAAGACAGGAAAAAAAAAACATGATGCGAGCAGTGAACATCGTGGTCTTTGCATCCTGTGTGGGCTGTCGACATCTACAGCATCGGACATGGTGCCCCTTGACAAAGCCAAATACCGTGTCATCTCGACGACGCCATACAAGCAAGAACCAAGACCCAAGAACCAAAAAGAAAGAAAAACGTACCTGCTTCTGCACAACCTCCATAATCTTGGCCAAAGAGGCCTCAATGCCAGACTGCGTAGCCATGTCGACGGGGAGAGGCGAGTCAGTAGAAGGGATTCAATTGCACTTGTCAGCGGAGAGACGAGCGGGCGAGTTCTGGCTCAATTGGGGCTGGGGGGAATAAAAAGATCAATTGAGCAGATCAACAAAGGGGGAAGGGGGGGGTGTGTGTTTTTTTGGAGGTTCGACGATGGAGAAAATAAAAATGGACCAGCACAGGTACGGACAGGCACAGCCAAAGTACAGGCAGGCACAGGCAGGCACAGGCAGGCACAGGCAGGCACAGGCAGGCACACAGGACTCCTCCAGGAGTGCACCGCTGTGACTGCCACTGGGGCAGGCTGGAGTGACACGACTGGAGCCAGCTTGAGACTCAGTCAGACTGGAGCAGCCTTGGCTGGACCTCTGACTGGGTGGGCTGATGAGGAGGAGGATGAGGCCTTGGGAACATGGGACTGATCTGGTGTCGTGGTCTGGTGGGAGCTCGCGTCGTTTCCATTCCCTTTGTTCTGTTTTTTTATTTTTTATTTTTTATTTTTTATTTTTTTATTTTTTTCTTCAGCTTTCCTATCCGGCGCGCCTACGCACACAGCACATGTACGCCCATGTACCTTTATTGGAATGCCATTCCGTTGCATTCATCAATGTGGTCTGGTCTGGTTGCAGCGTCTCCCGGTCCCCACAACTCTTCAATGTTCACTGGCCTCTGGCCACGGGTCCCTGAGCAGGCCTTTGTTCGGGGGCTCCATACCCCCAAAAAAAGATTAAAGAGTCCCCGTGCCAGGTCCTCCCTCCCCCCAGTCCTCCCCTCCAGTCCCCCCATCCAGTCCCCCCCTCTTGACGTAAAATATCCGCAGCCCACAAGCCCCCTTAATTCCCCATCGCAACACAAATTGACATTGATTCATCTTGATTCTGCACTGGTTTTGACATTGACTTGCCTCAATGTTCGTCTTGAACGCGGGAAGCCCCTCTGCCTCGTTCTGGCCAGCTGCATTCGTAATGCTTCCCAGCGACTGCCGGTTTCTGTCACGTCGGCATGCGCTCGAGTCTGACTGATCAAGGCAGTGCGACGAGTGAACATCCCATACAAGTATGTCGTCGCATCGATACATCATCCCATATTGTACATGCCACATGTCATACATGTCATACATGTCATACATGTCATACATGGCAGGCATCCGTTCCCGGCCTCTTGCGCATGGGACGGCTGCTCATCGTATTTGTTGATGCCATCTCGTCTAATCATCCGGCCCTGGATCTTGGCTGCTATCCACCACGTGTCGTTGGAGGCTCCGTTTATTTATTAGTGCATGGCGGCGTCTGGTGCCTTCATCAATGTCATCCATCTGCAGTAGCCAGGCCATCCTTGCCTTGTTGGTTGACCGGCCTTGGTTTTCTCTTCTTCAACAGCTCAACAAGGCTGAAGCATTTCATGCCGTCCGTGTTCAATGTACATGGAAATGGGTGTAGATGTTCCCATTGTATGCATCTCGCCTTCATCTCTCTCCCATCCTCATCCTCATCCATCCAACATTTGACGCATTACCGCAAAGCCGTACATATTTTGATGCGTATCTCGTTCCGAAACCGTGCCGTTTCATCACGACGTGCAATCGTGAGCAATTGCCGTCGTCAGACGGGTCCAAGCCACGACCAAGAAAAACTGGCGCTGCCATGTGTGTCCACGCGTTTGTCGTTCGTCTTCGTTGTTCGTCTTCGTCGTTCGTCTTCGTCGTTCGTCGTTGCATAATGACCCCCCATGTCCATAATAGGCAGTCGCAGCAGCAGCAGCAGCAGCAGCATCCGCCGCTTTCAAGTTGCTTTCAAGCCACAGTGGCCCTTCACTCGAAGCCGGACCCGCTTAAAAACCCCCGTCCACCCACCACACACCCAACCATCACCCACTCCATCCACCTCCTTCCACAACCACCACCCGCCCTCGTGCTTCCATTCCAATTGGACCGTCTGACCGTCGGCACTCTGCTCTTCGCTGCTCGGCCCCACTATCCAAGGTGTTCATACCATGGCTTCTGCAGAAATCATCGGCTTCGTCGCCCAAACCTCACTGACGGCTCAGCTCTGTCTGCATGCTCGAGTCTGCCGCCCTCCCACCCGAATACACCTCCCATCGTGCTGGACGAAATTGATAACGTTTCGAAACTGGAGAGCTCTCAAGACACACAAGACCTTGACCTGAAGGCTAATAAGGGGGAGAAGAGGCGCCGGCCATCTTCATGGGAGTATGTGTTATTTTTTGTTTTTGTTTTTGTTTTTGTTTTTGTTTTTCAACTCTTTTTCTTCCTGCTCGAATACACCACATCATCCGGGCTCCTTTTTTCTTCCTTTACTCATCCACAATGTAGCCCGCTTGCACGGTACTATTCCGAGGCGCACTCTTTCCCCGACTATGGGTACGTACGGTTTTCTGTTTTCAATCCTAATCGCCAAACCCCCCATCGATTTGCTTCATCTGCTTACCTTCTCTCCTCGTGCCCAGGACTGCTAGTGATAAAATGTCCCACGCTAAATGGCTGGTAAGGCGAGCTCGTGGTTTCGAAATTCATTGGAAATCGAATCAGGCGTCAGACTGATCTTCGATCCTCCTATAGAGACAGCTCAATGGTTCCGCGGCAGGAGGTCTGAATACCCTGACGAATCCTCCCCTCCCGTTGACACAACAATACTCTCCCGGCGAAAGGCCTCGGTCAAAAAGATGTAACCCCGACGACGCACAAGATGCCACGTACAGTCCTTATTTTTCAGCTCCCAAGCGACATCGTGCAAACGAAACCCACGACCTGACCTTGAGTGACTCTCAAGAAGATCCATATGACTTCAGAAGCAATTCAAGCACTGGGAAATTGAAGGTCGCACGAGCTGGCGTGGATGAGTACCGTCATGCTCAGCCCAAGACCAACGCGGTAAGGAGGTCTCGGACGAGAAAGAGCCGGTCGTCACTGAGCCGCCAACACAGCTCATTCGACGACGCTATTGGCAAGGGCAGAAACGACAGCTTTGACGCGCCAGATCCCTCACAGAACTCAGAATCAATAGAGAGTCCCGATATCCTCCTGGCGGAACATGATCCTCCACCATCAAACATTCGCTCTGATATTGCACCCGCAGGTCCGAAACGATCAAGGTTGCCATCTCGGACAGAAACAATCAGCCCGCATGTCAAGCGTCCTCGACTCCACCAATCGATAGAATCGATAGAGTCAGAAGACGAATTTTGCCAGATCCAGCGTCGACAGAAACCGCGCACAAACTTCTCCGACCAGTACGATCCGAAACGCAAATCAACCAGAGGTGACATTCAGCCCACCCAGTTTCTGAAGCCGCATCCAAAACCCTCCCGCGCATCAGGGTCCACGTTAAAGGTTTTCGAAGTGCACGTGAGGAGGGCCGTTTCTGGAAAGAACATATTTTCGGGGCATCAAGACGGAAGCCCACTTCTCCTCCAGCCAGCTAACAGTGAAGGACCACCGCGCCTTCTGTCACCAAAGCGCGCGCGAGATGCAAAAGGCCCATTGGACTGGCTGGCGATTGACTTGGACAAGGTCACCAAGATAGAGCACGCAGCCTCTCAAGCCCATTTTGTCCATGTCGTGAGGCCTCGCTCAAACCATTTCGAAAGCAGTTTGTGGTTGGAAATGATGGATCATCGTGATGTTGTGACTCTCACTGGCTTAACAAACAAAGATCGATTGGTAGATGTGGCCCAGTGAGTTGTTCTCCAGGGTTTTTTTTTTTTTTGTGATGCCCGGCTAATGACCTCTGCAGGCGTGAACTCGAAATCAAATGGGATCAGGCCTGGAACAAGGCCAACCATTACCGCGATAACATGAACTCTGTGCAATCATCGACTTCTGTGCCTACTGAACAACCGATTGAGATTGAAAAGTTAATTCATAATTCACAGCCCGACAAAGTGAATACGATTGCTGGGCCTCGTCGGACAGTAAAACTGGTTGATCAAATGCGGGAGTCCACGAGAAATACACAAAATATACAGAGCACACAAAGCACACAAAGCACATCAAGTCCACAAGCAATATTGATCGAAGTTCCAAAAGACAACGGTGCTGCCGTGGTCAAGGCCCCAGTCACGCGGCGGACTCGAAGATCTTCTCCCGTCCATGTTCCGCAAGATACAACCATTCTTGAACGATGGACCGAGCAAAATCCAGAATGGAGGACACAGTGGCATAAATCTCTGGTGTTTCCCGCCACTGGAAAAAACAGGGCGACGGTCGATGATGGCGATATTCTCAGATTAGACGAGGGCGAATTCCTCAACGACAACCTCATCAGCTTCTATATCCGATACTTGCAATTCAAACTGGAAAGCGAGAGACCTGAGCTCCTGAACAAGGTCTATTTCTTCAGCACCTTCTTCTTCGAGAAACTGAGGTCTACAAAGGGAAAAATCAACTATGATGGTGTCAAGGCTTGGACAGCCAAGGTTGATTTGCTGTCATACGACTATATCGTAGTGCCAGTCAATGAGTACGCACACTGGTACTTGGCACTCATATGCAACGTGCCCAATGCTGTCAACGGTATACCCGGGGAGGGTAGTGATGAAGCCAATCCTGAGCGTGCCGGGGAGTCGTCACCTAGGATAGCAGCCATTGAGCGAGACATGTCCGATGTGACCATCCGGGATGGCGACACGAAGCAAAAATCGGCGTCCGTGGAGATTGTTCCTTCGCTTCCGAGCTCTCCCAAGACGATGCAAAACTCGTCGCCATCGTCGAAGGCAACGCCGAAAACAACTGCACCACCTGGCTCTCAAACGAGCGCAGCAGCAGCTCAACGCCATGATGATCCCAGGGCACCAAAAGTCGTCACATTGGACTCATTGGCCAACGCCCACCCTACAACCTGCAAGGTACTCAGGGAGTATCTTATCGCGGAAGCCAAGGACAAAAGGGGTGTCGACTTGGTCAAGATACCAAATGGCATCACTGCCAAGAAGATTCCCGAACAAGACAACTTTTGCGACTGTGGAGTGTTTGTCTTGGGATACATGGAAGAATTCTTGAGAGACCCCGATGAGACGGTTCGCAAGTTGCTTCAACGGGAAGCCTTGGGGTGGGACATCCGGCCATCGCAAATACGAAAGTCTCTTCGCGACTTATTGTTTGAGATGCAGCGCGAACAACATGAACGCCAAATGAAAGAAAAGGAGCAAAAGCGGCTGGCCCTTGCCAAACGAAAGGCCCTTGCCAAGGATGCAGATTCCTCACCTATGAAAGCGTCCAAGGATGTCCCTTTGACGCCAAGCAGGATATCATTGACAGCCGCAGAAGTGCCTGGTGGTACATCTGACGATGTGATGCCTGCTTCTCAGGCGTCATCTTCGGCTGTCGTTCAGGCGACTGCGAACGATGATGCACAAAACTCTGGAACGCGGACACTGGCAAAGCTGCCGCCGGGACCTCCTCGGGTTGATGCAAGCACGAGCAACAGAGAGAAGAAGAAGAACAGTGGTGCTGGTGATGCTGATGGTGCTGGTAGTGCTGGTAATACGCGCGGTCTGGATCCGTCATTGACAAAACACAGTTCAATCCAAGGTGGAATGGCGGCATCTGGAACAAGAACCCCCGCTGCTACCACGCCGGCCAAGGGGACCAAGGGCACCAAAGGCTCAGACCTGACCAGGCAAGATCTTGTGGCAACTCTACCCTCCTCGTCATCCGAGGCGGAAGGACAGCAAGCCCGGACTCCGCTCAAGCGCACATCCATCAAGTCATCCGCAGACGTGGAGGAAGTCATGTCGATTACTAGAAGCAGGCCGATAAGACGAAAACCCACGCAAGTGGAGTCGTCACCGTCCCTGATCCAACCTTTGAGGTCAAGCCAGAGTCCATTGCCGACACGGCAGCAAGCCAAATACGATGGCATTGAACGGTCCGTTGACCTGACATGAATTAGCAAGTATCAGTTAGAGGGAACAGTCGTGGACTGGGGGGGAATCATGAATGGATTTACAGCGCGTTTTCTGTGCTTTGTTGCGGAAGCACTCCGGGAATAACGACCCTGGAACAGCGAATATACACCTCTTGGAAGACAAGACGGAAAGGCATTTTCTGCATAGCGATGGGGTCGGCGTTTGGCATGAATGTAGATTTTTGTTTTCTTTCTGTATCCAATATTCATTTTCTTTATGAATTTTTTTTTTTTGCCCGGTTTTGTGTTTGATGTTTGCGCAATGCAGAGCACTTGAAGCGCATGCGTCCACTGCGGGAGCGGCGCCATGTCGACATGTCGAGCCGCATAGATGAAGTAGATCAATATGCATGCTATGCATGCCAGCTGTTCATTATGCCAGATGTGGGGGTCCAATCGTCCATCACGACTGTACATGTCTACGGTTCGTCCAGGGATGGGTTTGGGGAAGGGCAGGGGATGAGGGGCGGGGTTTGGTACGAAGGTGAAGATGTCATTGTTATCCCGGGTCGTAGTTCCTAGTTCCTGGTTCTTGGTTCCCATTACCGGGTCCGGTTCGTCTCTGGTTCGTAGTTCGTGGCCTCTTCGTAACGCAGAGAAGGAGCAGGTTATTTTATAAGAGCATTGAAGTAGAAAAAGAAAAGAAAAGAAGAAGAGAAGGAAGAAGAGAAGAGAAAGAGAAAGAGGGTAGAAAGAGAAGAAAGAGTAAAGAAGAAAGGAAAGAAAGGAAAGAAGAGAAGAGAAAAAAAAGGAAAGAGAAAAGAAAAGAAAAGAAAAGAAAAGAGAAAAGAAAAGAAAGAAAAAAAGAAAAGAAAAAAAGAAAGAAAAAAAGAAAAAGAAAAGAAAAAAAAGAAAAGAAAAAGAAAGAGAAAAGAAAGAGAAAGAAAAAAGAAAGAGAGAGAAGAAAGAGAGAAAAAGAGAAATAGAATAAAAAAGAAGGGAAAAAAAGAGGGGGGATAAAAGGAAAGATGAAAAAGATGAAAAGCAGGTTTACTTTAATAATCTCAACCATATATAGATCAAAATACAAAACTCCACAACCCCCTAGACTCAGCGCCCCTCCCCATTCCCAAGTCCTCCGATAAACATCAAGGAACCCGAACCCCCCTCTATAACAACTTATTCACGTCCATCCCAAACCCAAACCAGCACAAGCAAGACTGACAAGCAAGCAAGAATGGGGGGAAAAAGAGAAAAAAAGGAAGAAAAGGAAGAAAAGGAAAAAAAGGAAAAAAGGAAATAATGCCATTGAACTACATGCAGAGAATAAGAAATCGTACCAAGACGCCTCGGCAATGAGAAAAAGTTGAATTATGTTTTTTTGTTGTTGTTTTTCCTTGTGTACGTACCCCTCTTCTTGTCTTTTTTTGTCCCCCGTGTCTGAATGATGTCTATGTACAGAAGCTTTTTTTTATTGTTTCACAAAAACAAAATGCCCTCGGGGATCGCTACCGATTGTTTCTAGCGTTTCTGGACTTGCGATTTTTCCAAGTCTTGAATTCCATTCTTGTCAGGAATTATTTGCTCTCGCTTGTTGGGGGGGCCGGGTGGCCGTTGGGAAGGGAGGCTGCTAGGCGGGGAACTTCAAAGATGACGCCGCCGTTTCGGACGCCGGGCTTGTGGGCGTGCCAGCGGCCGAAGCGGTGTTCTTGGGCCACGGCGGCGACGACGCAGAGGCCGTCTTTGCCGCGGTCGCCGCGCTCGAAGACGGTGATGTCGTTGATGATGCCGGGGATGGGACGGTTGGAGGGCTTGGTGCCGTGGGGGTTGGGGAGGATGGGGGAGGTGTCTTTTTCTTTTTCGCTTTCTTCGTCGTCGTCGTCTTCGGCGCCGACGACAGCAGAAGACGACTGCTTAGAGTGTGCGTCGGAGGAGAGTCCGCCTAGGAGGCCGATGGGCTCAATCTTCTTCTTGTCTTCTGTGAGTTTCCAGACGCGGATGTGGCCGTCCCAGCTGCCGCTGAGGATTATATCCGAGTAGGGGAGGGCTTTGAGGGCCGTGATCCAGCGGGGGGTCGGTGCTGGGACGACTTTTTCAAGAACGGGGTGGACCTCTGCCGAGGCGGATAGCGGGTCGAGGGCTGGGTCGAGGCCATGGGCGAGGGGTTGGATGTAGACGGGTTTCTTCTTGGTGAGGCTCCATAGGGAGATGGCGCCGTTATCGCTGCCCGTGACGAAGAGGTCGTCGTCTATCATGGAGATGCGGTCCATGCTGCCCTCGTGGAGGAGCGAACGCGGGTCGACGCCAGAGGGGTTGTTTTTCTTGTCGGCTCCGCCGCCGCGGAAGACGAGTTGCGTCTCTTCCATGACTTTCCACAGACGGGCGGTTCTGTCTCGCGCACCGACACTGACACAGCGCTCCTGCGCGAGGGCGTCAATGTCGACGACGTGATCTTGGTGGCCAAAGAGTGTCTCGATGTAGGCGAGCGTCTCTAGACTCCATACTTTGACGGTGCGGTCTCTCGACGCAGAGTACAGCTGGCTTGTGCCGCGCTGGAACGCCAATGCCGTGACGGCGTCGCGGTGGTGCGTGAGCACCTTGACGGGCTGCAGTGTTTCGGCATCGTATACGATGATTTTGCGGTCCTCGCCCCCCGTCACGACATACTTGCCGTCCGGCGAGGCAGCCACGGACAGAATTTGACCCGTGTGTCTCTTGTAATTTCGGTCTTTGCTCTTCCTCTTGTCTCCTCTGATCCATGCCACTAGCTCGGGTCTCTTTCGGGGCGGAGCATCCGGCTTCTTGGGTTTCCTCCTCGTCGTCTGCGGGAACTGGTGTTGCGGGAGATGCTGCGTCCTCCATTTGTGTAATGTGAGGTCCTTGGTGGCCGTGTAAAAGAATGGCGGGTACGCAGCAATTGAGGTGACTGAGTTGGTGTTTGTGCGGAAAAACGTCTGCGAGGTCTCATCCAGGGCCAATTGGTCCCAGAGCTGGCGATACACCTTGCCCTTGGTCTCGGCCACATCCTCCTGCAGTCTCTCGGCAATCAGGTCGCGGTCAATGTCGGCGGCGTCAAAACCAGCCTCATCCACGTGCTCCTTGACATTCTCCAGGTAGCGTTCCGCCAGACGAAGTCTCTTCTCTGCGGCCGTCTCTTCCTCGTCCTCCGAACTTTCTCGGTCTTCTGCACTGTCATTATCGTTGTCGTTGCCGTTGTCGTCATCGTCCGAGTCGAGGCTGTCGTCGTCGTCGTCGTCCGAGTCGCTTCCAGAAATTGACTCGTCCCGCACGCTGACTGATTTCTTTTTGGTATTCTTGTTCGCAGAGGAAGCGCCGCCGGATCGTTTGGCGGACTTGTTGCTATAAGACGTACTTTTGGCACCGGCGATTTTTTTCTTGGGCGCTTCGGGAACCGCAGGACGTTTTCGCTTCTTTTGGGCGCCAGGTATGGTGAAAAAGGACGACATGGTCGAAAGGCTTTATTCTTTTGAATTTTGAATTTTTTTTAATGTTTTTTTTTCAGGGTCTTTTGCTCCCTTTCTTTCACCTTAAGACATGGGATTCAGATTCGCCATGATAGTATCATACGTGTGCGCCTGCGGGCGGTTTTCTTCTCTTTCTCTTTCCCTCTCAAAAAAAAAAAAAGTAGTTGGTGGAGCACATTGAAAAACGTCCGCCCCACTTTCTCTCCGGTGTAAAGCCAATCAATGTGCGATCTTCGGTCAATAGTGCTTCCGATAACTGGGCGGTGGGTGGTGGCACAATCCCAAGTGCAGGCTAGGTGGCAGTGAGACATCCTTGGGCGGGACTGGGACAAGGAAAGCTCCAGTCCCAGACCCCCGTTGACGTGGAGCGCTACAGCCTAGCACAGCAAGACTGAGCGGGCCGAGCTCGAAAGCATCACTTACTTGCAAGCAAAGACGGAATCAAGCTTCGTCTTGAGACCTCCAACCTCATAACTCCCATACCATATCACCTCATCGCACAGCACCAGCACCTCTTACGTCAACGCCATGTGAGTGGCCAAAATGAGTTCTACAGCTTTTGCTGATTCGCAAGAGGATAACTGACAGCTTGACATAGGGAGGTTCTGCTGGGAATTACGGGCAAGGACTTCACCATCATTGCTGCCTCGAAGGCCGCGATGCGTGGTGCCACGATTCTGAAGGCATCCGACGACAAGACCAGAGCGCTCAACAAGCACACCTTGATGGCATTCTCAGGAGAGGCTGGTGATACAGGTATGCGGCGACATTGCAGCTTTGGCATTAATCGCGTCCACTGGGACAAAAAAAAAAAGAAAAGTGCTTCGGGATGGGACAGCACGAAGGGGGAAATGACGTGGAAAACAAGTGAGAATAAATTTCCCATGGCTAACATGCTCTGTTGGTAGTGCAATTCGCCGAATACATCCAAAGAAATGCCCAGCTCTATTCGATGCGAAATGAAACCGAGTTGTCTCCCTCAGGATTGGCACACTTTGTCCGCGGCGAACTGGCGTCGAGCTTGCGGTCGCGTCATCCCTACAATGTCAATCTCTTGATGGGAGGAGTTGATCCCATCACCGGCAAGCCGCATCTTTACTGGCTTGATTACTTGGCCTCGTTGGCCGAGGTTCCCTACGCAGCTCACGGCTACGCACAGTACGTATAGATAAGCTCGCCCACTTTTCTGCGTGCTGCTCGTGGAAACAGTGACTATCTAACTATCTTGACTTGTCAACGGCTGACTGATTTTTGCGTAGATACTATTGCTTGTCCATCTTGGATAAGCACCATCATCCCGACATCACACTCGGACAGGGCATAAAGCTCCTGACGCTCTGCGCGGACGAGTTGAAGCGACGGTTACCGATCGATTTCAAGGGCATGGTGGTCAAGGCGATCAAGGCTGACGGAATTATCGACATAGAGTTTGACGACGACAGGGTCGTCAAGAGCGCGTAGACTATGTATGGGTCCTTGGAAAGGGCACGGAATATGACGGGACGTGTATTAATATCATGATTACTGACCAAGAAGGGTCATTCCAATACAACGGCGTCTTCTAGCTGCAAGTGCAAATACAAATACAATAGTGTCTTTGCGCGAGTTGATGATGATGCACGAAGAGATTTATGATGAGTTGCGGGATATCGGGTTTCTTTTGAACAGAAAATACGACAGAGACTATGTATGGTAAGGCAAAAGATAAGGAAGGTATCGTGGGTTCTAAGCAAGTCGTTACAGCTACCCTGTAGTAATAAACGCAAACACGTCACCTCAGCTTACGGCGGCAGACTAACTTGTTCCGCATCTCAGCTTACAAGGTGGAATCATTGAGACCAGTGTTGCTATTTGTCTTGATTGTGACTACTGCGTCAATGGGGAAAGTACAATAGCATGGCAGGGCTTTTCGTGCAGCAGTTGCAGTCTGGTGCATTTGGAGCCCACAAACTGACAATTGACAATTTACAATTCACAGCGCCACCACAAGCCACCTTGCCCACACATAACCGGCTTGACGTTTGAACATCTTAGAGACCTGGGTTTGTGAGCAGTTAGGCACACTTGTTGCGTGTGCATGACTCACACATTGGAAGCCCTGTTTGACTGCTGACTTGCCATGATGAACACGGACGATACTGGTCTGCAGGCAGTGGCGGCGGGAAGTCTTGCGTAAGCACGACGTTGTGTTGTACGGGCACGTGCCTAAGCAACCTCCGCGGCAGGTACAACCGATCAAGGTGCACTTGGTTTGCAGCTGCCGCCAGCAGCAAGACGGAAGACCGGGCGGGACGGAGCAGCGCTGCTGTAATGAAGCCAAAGGAATTAGTATTCAATGAATATTACTTGACGGTTGTGTGGTCTGGTGTCTTTGAGCACGGGGGAGCCGCCCGCTTTGGACTGTGTCATCTGTTCCCGTCGGTACATGCGGCTTTATCTGGTGGGTTTCTTTTTCTTTTTCTTTTTCATTTCCTTTTTAAAAAAAGGGAAAAAGAAAAGAACATAAAAGAACATAAAATAAAATAAAATAAAATAAAACGTTGACAGACACGGTCACCGTCGGTCTCAGTTCCTTTAATAACGCGTTCAAGACTAAGCCCAAGATTGTTGTTTGCCGCGTTTTTCGACAGATGAATCGCAGACTCAGAATCAAATGCCATGGCCCATGACAGCTCGGCTCGCAAGGACGGTTGAGTTTTGAGTCGGTTGAACGTTGGGGTTCTCGGCAGGTGGGACATGTAGCTCAAGGTACCTTTCCGGACTCAGGCGCCATTTTTGGCGGGCGGACCAGCCGTGACTACCAGCAAGTGACTGTCGGCGACGCCCAGCATCGAACTGGCTGGCAGCTGGTCTGGCCTGGCCTGGGCTGCCCGTCACCGTGCACCGTGCCCCGTGCAGCTGGCTGGGGCGACGGAAAACGAGGGCGGGGGAAGAGAAAGCAAGAGGAAGAGAGGGGCAAAGGGCAGGGAAAAAAAAGAACGAAAAAAAAAAAAAAAAAAGGTCAACCAGCCAAGAGTTTGGCTCGGGTTGATTGGGCACTAGCCCGTCCTGGCCACCCCCAAAGTAAATTTTCCCTGCCTTTTTTTTTTGCCTCTAACCGACTCCTCGCCGTCCCTTTTCTTCCCTTCCCACAACCCAAGGTCTCTACATCCACAAATCCTTTTCATCCCCCCCCCCTCCTCTCGTCTCTTCTATCTAGGTCATTTCTACAGACCATCCGTCTTTCCTTGGTCTTTCCTTTGAAGTCTTGTTCTTCGAGGGATCGTGCCAGTATCGGCTTCTTCTGTAACATTTTCTGGGGAAGAACTCAAGTCAAGGAGCACACACGTCCTTTCGTTTTCTTTCTCTTTTTTTTTATTACCCATTTATGCCCTGTCCCATCGTTTTTTTCCTCGCCCCTCAAAAACGCTAGCGACAGGTCTCCCCGTCAAATTATCACTCTTTCGTTCATTGCGGGAGTGATTACTTGCTGATATTTCTTCGATCGACTTTTCTCTTGTCTACGCGTTGCAAGACTTCGTAGCTTCAACTTTTTGGACGCCCGACGTCTAACCCGCTGCACACGACATCAACAAAGGCAAAAGAATTGAATCCCACTATGGCGGATCACCTCAATATGGGCGGCTTGAACTTGGCTGATGGCCACCCAGGTGGTGGCCAGCAGCGTTCATACATCCCACCTCACATGCGAAACCGTCCATCTGGTCCTCCTATGAACGGCCCGGGTCCTGGACCTGTTCCCGGACCTGTTCCCGGACCGATGCCCAATGGTGCTCCTATCAACGGCGCCCCCAACGCCGGACTCCCTCCTAATGGCTTGAATGGCAGTTCCTGGGCTGGGTAAGTCATCCTATCTCATCCTCCGTTCTCCTCGCGAGTCGACGTAGACAAGTCATAAGAGAGAGAGAGAGAGCATGCGGGCTAATACTTGAACAACAGCAACAACAACTTCCCCCCCGGCGGCCGACCGAACAACTGGAACAACGGCCCTGACGGCGGTGCTCCTCCCTTCCAGAACAACCGCCGCGGTGGTTGGAGTGGCCGCGGAGGCGGTCACGGTGGTGGCGGTCGCGATGGCAATGAGGGTGGTCAGTCGTACTCTGCCAGAGGTTCTGGAGATGGCCAGTGGCGTGATGGCAAGCACATTCCCGGTCCTGCTAATCCCCGTATCGAGCGTGAGCTTTTCGGGACCATTGATGATCCCTCCAAGCAACACACTGGTATCAACTTTGAAAAGTATGACGATATTCCCGTCGAGGCCTCTGGTCACGATGTCCCCGAGCCCGTCAACCAGTTCTCCAGCCCTCCCCTGGATGAGCACTTGTGCCGCAACATCGAACTGGCTCACTACAAGGTCCCCACTCCCGTCCAGAAGTACTCGATCCCTATTGTTTCGGGTGGTCGTGATCTGATGGCTTGTGCCCAGACTGGTTCTGGCAAGACCGGAGGTTTCCTCTTTCCCATTCTTTCTCAGGCTTTTCTCAATGGCCCCTCTCCTGTTCCGGCCACTGCTGCCGGCCAGTTTGGCCGTCAGCGCAAGGCTTACCCCACATCCTTGATTCTTGCTCCTACTCGCGAGCTGGTCTCCCAGATTTACGAAGAGTCCCGGAAATTTGCTTACCGATCCTGGGTTCGCCCTTGCGTTGTCTACGGCGGTGCCGATATTGGATCTCAGCTCCGCCAGATCGAGCGAGGCTGTGACCTTCTTGTTGCTACTCCTGGTCGTCTCGTCGACTTGCTCGAGCGTGGCCGCATTTCCCTATGCAACATCAAGTATCTTGTTCTTGACGAGGCCGATCGTATGCTTGACATGGGTTTCGAGCCTCAGATTCGCCGCATTGTTGAGGGTGAAGATATGCCCACGGTCGCCAACCGCCAAACTCTCATGTTCTCGGCCACCTTCCCTCGCGATATTCAGATGCTCGCTAGAGACTTCCTGAAGGACTACGTCTTTTTGTCCGTGGGTCGCGTCGGCTCTACCTCTGAGAACATCACACAAAAGGTAGAGTTTGTTGAGGACATTGACAAACGATCTGTTCTTCTTGACATTCTCCACACTCATGCTGGTGGCTTGACCCTCATTTTTGTTGAGACCAAGCGTATGGCCGATTCTCTTTCCGACTTCCTGATCAACCAGAACTTCCCTGCCACCTCTATTCACGGTGACCGCACCCAGCGTGAGCGTGAGCGCGCTCTCGAATTCTTCCGTAACGGGCGGTGCCCTATTCTGGTTGCCACAGCTGTTGCTGCTCGTGGTCTTGATATTCCCAATGTGACCCACGTTATCAACTATGATCTTCCCACTGATGTGGACGACTACGTCCACCGAATTGGTCGTACCGGCCGTGCTGGAAATACGGGTATTGCCACTGCATTCTTCAACCGTGGCAACCGAGGCATCGTTCGGGAACTTATGGACCTTCTCAAGGAAGCTAATCAGGAGGTTCCCCCGTTCTTGGAGGCCATCGCCCGCGAATCCTCATTTGGCGGTGGTGGTCGCGGTGGTCGCTCCCGTGGTGGTGGTGGTGGTGGCCGTGGTGCTGCTAATCGCGACTTCCGTAAGTTTGGCGGGGGTGGTGGCGGCAGCGGCGGCGGCGGTTTCGGCGGCGGCAGCGGAGGCAACTTCGGCGGACCTCAGCAGAATTCTGGCTATGGCGGTGGCTTTGGCGGCCCCCAGGCTGGAGGCTATGGCGGCGGCGGCGGCGGCTACGGTGGCGGTGGTGCCTACGGAAATCCCGGCGGTCCTGGTTCACAGTCCTGGTGGTAAAGCCGTTTCTCAACGACATCCGAATTGCCTCGACCCAAGCATCAGGCCTTTTCTGCCATGATTTCATGGCTGTAACTGCTATGCAGTGATTCTACACGTGTTTCTTGTTATTTTCCTATTTTTTTTTTTTTCGTTTTTATATTGTTTGGCAATTTAGTTCGATCTCGATTCATGTCGACATCGAACTTGCCCTGTTTTCTGCTCCTGGACTCGATTTTTTTCTTTGACGCAAATTTTTTCTTATTTTTTTTGGACGAAACGGCGACACCATGACCTGCGAAGACGGACAAGTGCCTAATCGGTTCACCGTTCTTTCTCAGCGGAAACGGTCACGGGGCATTCACGAAGCATCTGATAGACTGCATTTGTTTTGATTTCGTCGCCCTCCTCGCTTGATACCCCTTTAGACCGAGAAATGGGGGAATTAAAGACACTGGCGGAAACGTGGTGATGTATAATGGATCCGAAGAAGAAACGCTGGTCCGGTCATGAGCATCACGATTCTGCATGTTTCTTTATATATGCCCAGAAAGGCATTGTTTTCTCCCTACAGGGGCGTATTTTCGCTTTCACGATAGAGGGTCATGTTATCGCCGTACAGATATAGATAAAAGTGGATTTACTCAGTTCTCTGGTCAGAATTGCTCATTTGGTCTTTTTAGTGGAAGGGGAACAAAAAACATTCAGCTCTTGAGAGACGAAGACGAGAGCAAATGAAGATTAGACTTGGAGAGGAAAGAAGGCCAGTCAGACAGATTTCTCTCTGTTTCATCAGTCACGCCCACACTCGACACACAGGTTATGGATATTGGTTGAGCAAGGGGGCACGCGCATCAAATGGCTCTTGTTCTTTTTCGACGGCTACATGTATGGCATGGGGGCAACGAGGCGCCGACATTTGGGGTTTGAGAGGATGCCCCAGGTCGAACGTCTCGGTTGCTCTGTGCCTCTCGCGAATAGACGGAAAGGATAATCAGGGAGGACTGAGTTGGTCCAAAATAAAAAAATGAAGACGTTTTTTGCCATTACGCTTTGAACGATGCAGACTGTTTTTTTGATGCTGAAATCCATTGACGGTGCAATGCATGCTGTTGTGAATATCGCCCTAACAGGACGATTGCATGCAGTCACATCCTTTGTTATGTAAACGTGAATGACACTATGTTTTGCTAAGAATACACAAAAAAAAAGCGATGTAAACTATGCCATTATTGTAGCACGCAATCATGATGAGCATATTATCCCCTTGATGCCGTGAAGGCTTCACCATTGTACTCATCCCCATTCCTGTAATCGGTTATAAGGTATTGGAAGCTACTTGGCCCTCCTCCAATAACTTGGTGTATAAGTGTGGATAGGCACGGAAGGTGTAGCCTTTTCGGCACCAAGAGGATGAGACCTGAGCTTAAAAGGCGTAAAAAAGAAAACAAGGAAAAAGAAAGGAAAATGCCAACGACGCCATGTAGGCAATGAAGACGGAAAGCAGGGTCCATTTTGTGAAACCAACCTTCACCCT